>ML827448.1:34402-61554 GCA_009831015.1 Picea engelmannii | reverse complement strand
GTTTTATTATGGGCCAACATACTTGATAAAAATCAACAGTGAATCCATCTGTTCTTGGTGCTTTTTCTTTAGGCATTTCAATGAATACCTACTCTACCTCCTCCATATTAATAGGTCTTAGGAGGGCTTCATTTTGTTCCCGCGGAACAAACTTGGGTATGTGGCATGTTATAGCTTGTATGACTGTCCTCTTGTCTACTTGTGGTTTCATGAGGAGGTCCTTGAAATAGTTAACGAACTCCTTTTCTATATCCTTGTGATTTTTTAGTTGATTACGTTGGTTGTCTTTGATGGAGACTATCTTGTTATGGTGGCATTGTTGGACCATAGAGTTGTGAAAAAAATTATTTTTTCCCCCCTCCTTCATCCAACATTCTCGATTTTTGTTTCCAAAGGAGTTCTTCTTGTCTATTGCGCTCCTCTAATTGTGCCTAGAGAAAAGCTTCCTTTGTGATTCGTTGCTTTGTACATCCCTCCAAGATCATGGACTGTTGAATTATTTCCATTTTGTTTTCTATTTCATTATTTTCCTGGAAGATGTCTCCAAATTCCTATTTGTTCCATTTCTTGAGACATATTTTAATGTGTTTAAGCCATTTCTGGACTTGTAGCATGGGGGAGCTCAATTCTGCTTCTACCTCATTTCACCACTGTCGAATGCTATCTTGAAAGGATGGATGATCTAACTAGAAGCTTTCAAATCGAAAGGGTTGATATTTTGGGGAACCTTGAAGATCCACCTCCAACCTAATGGGCCCGTGGTCAAATCCCGATGTTGGAAAAATGGTGACGTCTAAGTGAAGACTTGCAAAAAGGAGGGATTCTAAGGCTAGAAAATGATCTAACCTAGAGGTTACTTGATTATCTCCTCCTATTCGATTATTCCATGTGTAATGGTCATTCATTGTTTCTATGTCTATTAGATTTAATTGTTGGATAGTGTCTTTGAAACACTGTGAGTACCGATCCATCCTTCGTATTCATCCTCACTTCTCAGCAAGTAGGGTGATGTTGTTAGAATCTCTCCCTATTAACCAATGGTTGTCCTTGATGATGTTGTGGATCACTCACAATGAGTCAAGAAAGAGAATTTTTTCAATGACTACTTGCATTCCATATACATTGGTTATAAACCATGTTTTCTCTGGTCCTATTAGCTAGAATCACATTGCTAAAGACCTTTGATTTGAAAAGAAGCTACTCATTAGGAATTCAGTCAAGTTCCAAAAAAGATATAATCCCCCTACCGCACTTTGAGCATCTATGGTTGTTTCTTGGGAACCCTTCTAGATCATGGGTGCCAATTTTGATATGGTATCACTGCTGCATCTTGTTTCTTGGATCATTTTAATTGTTGGTTGTTATTTGCAAATTTTATCTCTAAGTAGTTTGTGCTTTCATTTTCCATTTCGGCCTCTAATGTTCCATGACACTATCTTCATGAGGATTTAGGGGGGGTTGGGTGGGAACTTATCTGTCATTGGTGCTATCCATCTTGATTTTACCAAAAATTCTCCTAGATCTTGTAGTAGTCGTGTGTTGTTGCACCTTCCCCTCCTTTTCTCTTCCTTGGAGACCTTGGTGGTTTCTTTAGAGAGATTAGATTTAACTCATAGAGTGGATGAGGTAGAGTGATTACCTTTGAGAGGTGAATTTCACCTTTCTTTTGTTAGGATTAGAGCATCCTTTAAGAGCCAAATATGCTTGTCTGGGATAGAGTTGGGTTGTTCCTTTCCCAGGATGCTACAGTGGATTGGAGATATAGATCGCCCAACTCTGTAAATCCTAACCTTGTACAATATCTACTGCAAACATATATTCAGAAAAGAACAGAAAAGATACAATGGAAATACAAACATTACACAGAGATTTTTCCCCTGGAAATCCAAACAGGGAAAACCAACATATTCTATATTCATTCATTGTGTTACACTGTTTACAATACAATATACATATAGGAGCCAACAGCATCCCAAACCCTAACCCAATGACCTGGATTAGTCCAAAACCCTAATTCCTTAACCGGAAATAGAAAATCATCAACAAAAACCATGTGCCGAAAAACCACCTAAATACATGACACGTTTCCCGAGGCAGGTGTCATGTTTTCCGAGACACTACTACTCATGCAAAGAATATAACACATACCCAACAAACTCCATTTCCTCTCCATCCTCCGAGTCATCATGATCTTCTTCACATCATGCATCTCCTCCTCCTTTTCCATTTCTTTTGGAGTGTTATGACTTGTTATGTTCCTACACTTCACCTACTCTTCCTTATTCTCCCTTGGGCTTTGTTCTGACTCTGATATCTTCTATTTTTGCTTTTCTTCTCTAGTATTACTGGTTGGATCCTCTATGTTCTGAAATAGAACTTCAATATTGTTGCTAGTTTCAAGCTACTTATGCCCTTGGGGCCGAGGGACTCACCTGGACGACATTGTTCTTGTTGTTTCTTTCTCAAAACCCTCTGTTTGTTTTGAGGGGGAGATCAATGCCAAAGGAGGGGGATTATTAAGCGAGAAATATCTAAAAATATGCCCATGCTCGTGACACTTGTTGCATCTGAATAGTATGTTCTCATAGTCTATGGTTTGCAGCCATTCTAAATCTTGGTAGCTTAGGAAGATGGATTCCAGAAGGGATTTGGAAATGTTCATGTATATGCAGATGCGAGTATATGATATGTAGTGTTACTTCTTGGTAACTTTTGAAATTTTAAAAAAGGAGCCAAGTGTGTTCCATATTCCTTCTAGAGTCTTTGATCCAAGAGGTGGCTCTGAGAATGCTCAAAAATGGATAACCTCAAATGCTAATAAAAATTATTTCATTTCATAGAGCTCAACGATAGCTTTCCAATGCAATTTGAACGGCCTCAAACAAACTTCGTATGAGGAAATTATAGCCTTTTCAAGTTCGATAAAAACAGGGCAAAATGTTAAAGGACACGTTGCCACGTGGAAGTACAAACATTATGGTTAGATGATGTGGCAACATCACAGATGGACATGTGGCATCACTATAGGCTAATACATGGTAGGATGACACGTGGATTGTATGGACACTGTATGGATGGCACATGGCATCATTGAAAGCATGGCACTGTTGGCATGTTTTTCAGGAAAAGAATGTGCTTGTCATTGATGGAAAGAACAACAATGATGACATTCAGAAGATTGATGGCAAGAACAAAAACATCGATGGTTTGCTTACAACAAGAAAAACAACAATAAGGAAAGCAACAATGATGGCAACGGAAAGCATAAGCTCAGGTGAAGAAGCAAACAATAAGCAGATATCGCAGCTCAAAAGAGATAGTGCTTTGTGCTTTCCAGAAGTGCAACCGAGGTCCAAGAGAAAGACTCGCAGGAGGAGAAAAGGTCGAGACCTTTGAACACTTATAAAATCTTCTAAGTTAGAGAGATCAAAAAGCTCAGGAGGAAGAACGATAGTGGTCGTTGGATCACCAATCCCGACTACCCGATGACCGTTAGATCAACGCCCAGTGACCAGAGGAAGCGCAGAAGAGAAATACAAATATGATCCGTTGGATCTGAGCGACGAGGACCAACAACCGTCGGATCCAGTATAACTTCGAAGAGGATAATGGGCGAGAGCCATCCTCCAATTCAGTGAAACACGAAATTATGATGAGATATGATCCGTTGAATCCAGAGGACACGTGGCGAGAGATTAACATTTTGTTGATTAAAGAGTCAAAGGAAGGAGGTTCTCTAACCTTTGAAGTCACAAAACATGAAATCCCGATAAGATATGGACCATTAGATCATAGAGGGTTGTGGATCGTTGATCTAGAGTATTTCAGATATCGGGAGTTAGAAGAGTCGAGGATGGCTCACGTTCATCTGATACGCGAAATCACGATAAGGTCTGGACCGTTGATCTAATATGAAGTTCTAGTTTGCAAAGAGGAGATATTGACCATTGGATCAAGGAATAATCTGGGTCGTCAGATCCAAGAGAAGAACATGTGCCATGAGAGGAAATCCACGTCAGCAAGGACAGTTGTAGACCATGTCAGACAGGAACTCGCAAAATCCTGAAATGCAGAAGGTAATCACGACCGTTGAGTCACGAAAAATATCAGACCGTTGATCTAAGGTGATTGAAATTGGAAGTTCAGGAATCGGAAGAAGGGAGGTGCTCTAACCTTCGACATTGAGAGTCGCGAAATGCTCGAATGTTTGGCCCGTGGTCATAGCCGAAGTCACATCGTCATTGGATTAAGGTAGGAGCTAGTGTTGCTAGGCTCCACTTCGGAGTTTCACGAGTTGGGAAAATCGAGGTGACTCACAGTTGATCACGCAAAACGCAAACTTGCGAAACAACTTTTGTTTGGCATATGGTCACAACGAGTGGGAATCTGGGGAGAAACACGCTTGGTGCTAGTTCGAGCAGGTAAAGTTTGTGAGGAACATATTTGAAAGGTTAGCAAGTCTTTGTAGATTTAATCCAACAGTGTTGATTAATCGACATTTTGAGCGAAGGGTGACTATTGCACTTCACGGAGTATTGATCAGTTACAATTTAGTTAGCAGAACTAAATCATAGTTCTTAGGTTTTTTGGCGATTCGGTTGCGTGTGCGTTTCTTTCGAGATTCAAAGTGTAACTAAATGGAAGGATTGTATAAAAGAAATGTGTCGTGACTAAGTTATGTTGGTTGTTCTCACTGGAAAAATGAGTTGAATTGGGAGAAAGGAAAATCACAGTATGCACAGTGTGAGATCAAACTCAGAGATGAGAAGCAAAAGTTGAACATAACAAAAAAGGTGAAGAGAGAAGAATGTACACATACCAAAGAGCATGATAGAAACAGAGAAAGAACAGATAGAAAGAGACAGCAAGTCAAGCCAAGTATGAACAAAACAGAAGAATAGTGAAGCAGAGAAGATTTTCATAACAGAGAAGAAGTGGTAAGAATTGATATATCTGTATTGTTAGTTATTCAATCATTTATTTATAATCAGGGAGGTAGGGAGGTGCTAGGGAGGACTGTAGTCCTTTGTTGTTCAAGTTGGTGCTTGAATACTAGAAATTGTAGCTTTCATCTAGTTGTGGCTATAAAATAGGGTGGCAGGGTGGTGCTAGGGAAAACACAGAGTTTTCTGTATGCAAGTTGGTTCATGTATAAGTGGAAGTAGGTGCTTCCATCCATTTGGTGCTCGAACACTCAGGGAGTTGGTGTTTCCTTCTAGTGGGTGTCTCAGTAAGTTGCATCTTGTAAAACAGAGGTGGTAGCCTCATTTTGAGTTGGTGCTCAAAGATAAATGATGTACAGAACATAAAATATTACCTATCACTCAAAGAAGAAGAGGTTTTATCCCTTTATGGGTTTCCTCGTGAAAATCTGTCTCTGTGTATATCATATGTGTGATTGATGGTTATTATTTATGTTGTTCATATCTTGTATAATCTTGATGGTCACTTGGTGAAGTTTTATTTTATTTTTTTAATAAACATAATATTGTTTAAGCACAGTAACAACTGATTCAACCCCCCTCCTCTCAGTTGTCTTAGTAATTTTAACAATTCGTATCAGAGCAGGTTCCTTTTATTTAAAGGTAGATCTGTAAGCTTAAACATGACAAGTCACGAAGGGACTTCAGCCAATAAGCCTCCTCTGTTTGATGGAACAAATTTTTCCTTCTAGAAAGTTAGAATGAGAACATATAATGGCCTTAGGTGTTGATGTTTGGGATGTAGTAGAAACTGGATATATAAAGCCTGTTGTGCTAGCTTCTAAAGATGATAAGTTAGAATTTAGTTTCAATGCAAAGGCAATGAATGCTATCTTGAATGGACTTGCTAAAGCTGAGTTTGTAAAGGTGATGCATCTTGAATCTACCAAAGCAATGTGGGATAAACTTATTAGCAGTTATGAAGGAAATGAGAAAGTAAAATATGCCAAACTTCAAACATATAGATTGAAATTTGAACAACTAAAGATGAATGAGGATGAGACAGTTAGTAAGTATTTTTTAAGAGTTGAAGAGCTTGTGAATGCCATGAAGGGTCTTGGTGAGAAGATTGAAGAGCTTGTGAATGCCATGAAGAGTCTTGGTGAGAAGATTGAAGATGCATTTTTAGTTCAGAAGATTTTAAGATCTCTGCTTGATAGATTTAATCCAAAAGTTTCTGCAATAGAAGAATTAAATGATCTTAAAACACTGTCTATTGATCAACTCCTAGGAACTCTAACTACGTATGAAATGAGAATTAGAAAAGATAAATCCATCACTAGAGAAACATCTTTTAAAGAAGACAAGAATACTGATTTAGAATTAGATGATATTGAGGCAAAATTTGTGAGAAGGTTAAAGAAAGGATCATGGAAATATCAAGGCAATCTTCCCTTCAAATGATTTAAATGTGGTAATATAGGTCATTTTGCATCTAAGTGTCCTCACAAGAAAAATGACTAAGACTCTGATGATGAAAAGAAATACAAATTTAAGAAATATAGTAAAAAGAAAAGTTTGTGTGCAAACAATGATGACTCCTCAGAAGACATATATAGCAATTCATCCTGTGAAGACAAAGTGAATGATTTTATGCTTATGGCTATGGGATATCTTGATGATGAACACACATGAGGTGACATGGATGACGAAGAAGCTGTGGTGGATATGGAAGGTGAATTAATCAGTGCTTTGGAAGAAATTGATAGACTCAGACTTAAGAAGAGAAAACAAAAACAGTGATTGATGCAGGTTAAAATGAATGGTAAAAAACCTGAGGAAGACTTTGCCTTGCTAAAAGTGGAGTTAGAAGAGGAAAATAAAATAAAGGACATTTTGAAACAATAGTTATCAGAGAAGAAAACGAGATGTGAAGCCTTGGAAGAAGAGATAGTAAATACCAGAAAAGAGATGGAGAAGTTTAAGGCATTGTATCACCAAAATCTGTCAAGTATTAAAGCCTCAGAAGGATTAACCTCCATTCTAAATCAACAAAGGAATCCAAATTTGAAATATGGCTTGGTTTATGAAGAAGGATCAAGTAGTGATCAGCCAAGTAACACAAAATCCATCAAGTTTGTCAAATCCATAATCATTGACAACAACCACTCTGCAGAAACAAAGAAAGATAATCAACCGTCAAGAAGGAATGAAAGAAAAAGTACCAAAACCAAATCTGTAAATCAAAGAAATAATACAAACACATCTTTTGGTCAAAGAAATCATCAACATGGAAGAAATCGACTCGCTCAAAGAAGACAACCATTTTCCAGGTACAAAGGATTTTTCTATGGATATTGTTTTTTCTATTCTAACTTTGGTCACAAAGCTGTAAATTGCTCTTTAAGATTTAGATATGAGTAATCAAGATACTCAAGGAATAATTATCTTCCACAACAAAGATTGAGATAGCCAAGTAACAAACAACCACAGACTACAAATCATGTGATGGTTGGGAAAAAGATGTAGGTTAAGCATAACAACAATTATGAGCATAACACTCGTTATGACATGTTATTCAGTGAACCAGAATGTTACACATGCCATAGTTATGGACATAAAGCTGCAGACTGTCGTTTAAGGAACTATAAGCCATATTTGAATCCTGTTGCTGAAAATTTCAAGGTTTGGAAGAAGAAATAAGATGACCAGTGTGGATTAGTGTTCTCAACCCAAAGACAAAATAATCCTTGGTATATTGACAGTGGATGTTCCAAACATATGACTAGAGACAAAAGTAAGTTTCTAACTCTAAGTGAAATCAAATCAGGGAATGTAACTTTTGGAAACGATGCACCAGGAAAAATAAAAGGTAAAGGAATAGTAAGTCTCAGTAATGGCAAAGGGAAAGCTCAACATGTGTTGTTTGTATATGGTCTAATACATAATCTGCTTAGTGTCATTCAAGTCTGTGACTGAGGATGTGAAGTTGTTTTTACTTCTAAATATTGTAGAATAAAATCTGTGAATTCAGGACATCTGATTGTAGAAAGCATAAGAACAGAAAACAATGTCTATGTGTTAAAAGAAGAAAAATAAGAATGTCACTTAAGCAAGCATGATGAAAGTTGGCTATGGCATAGGAGACTTGGACACCTAAATTTTTATCATATAATCAAACTTAGAACCAGTGGGGCAGTAAAATATCTTCCAAAGATATCAAAGCCATATGATTTTGTTTGTAAACCTTGCTAAATAGGAAAGCTTACTCGAACACAGTTTAAATCTAAGAACTTTCCTTCTACAGAAAAACCTCTTAAGTTAGTACATATGGATTTATGTGGACCATCAACGAAGGAAGGTACAGGAAAAGAAAACTATTTCATGTTAATTATTAATGAGTATTCTAGACTAACATGGGTTGTCTTTTTGAAGGAAAAGTCTGAAGCATTCGAAAAATTCAAAGTGTTTAAGGCTACGACTGAGAATCAAACAAGGAAATGATTGAAGGTAGTAAGGTATGATAGAGGAAGAGATTTTAGTTCATGGAACTTCAAAGAGTTATGTGATAAACATGGAATCAAAAGAGAGTACAATATTCCAAGGACTCCACAACAAAATGGAGTAGTTGAGAGGCGGAATAGATCAGTTTAGCCAATGGCAAGATCAATGATGAATGAAAGGAATATTGCTCATACATATTGGGTAGAATAAATTCATACATCTGTACATATTCTTAACAAATCTCATCTTAGGCCACACAGTGACAAGACTCCTTATGAACTATGGTTTGGAAGACCTGCCTCAATCAAGCATTTTAAAGTCTTTGGGAGTAAGTGTTATATCAAGAATAATGATGAAAATATTGGCAAATGTGATGACAAGGATGATGAAGGTATCTTCTTAGGTTATGCTACAAACAGTAAAGGATACAAATGCTATAATAAGAGGCTGCATAAATTGGTTGATTGTATCGACATAAAATTTGATGAAGAAATCTCGATATAAACAAAACCACCTCTCAGAATTGTTAGAAAGAATCATCCGGAAAATCAGATAATTGGAGATATGAATAAAGGAGTTCAGACAAGAAGGAAATTGATTAAAGACTCAGAAAAATCTAAGATTGTTTTCCTATATATGATTGAACCTAAATTTTTTGATGAAGCAAGCAAGCATAACGATTGGATTAGAGATATGAATGAAGAGCTTGATCAGATTGAGAAGAACAACACTTGGAAGCTTGTTTCTAGACCTGAAGATAAGAATGTAATAGGCTCCAAATGGGTATCCAAGAATAAAATGAATGAAAAAGGACAAATTGTTAGGAATAAAGTCAGATTGGTCTGTAAAGGGTATGCACAAGTTGAAGGACATGATTTTGATGAGACCTTTGCTCCAATGGAAAGATTGGAAGCCATCATGATGTTTCTTGCATATTCATGTCATAAGAACTTTAAAGTATATCAAAGTCCTGAGGGAATATTTATCTCTCAAGAAAAATATTTGAAAGAGATGTTGAAAAAGTTCCAGATGGAATATTTCTCTCATGTTAGTACACCTATGGTGGTTGGTTGCAAGCTCAGTAAAGATGATATTTCACCTGATGTTGATCAAAGCACATATCGATCAATGATAGGCAGTCTTCTGTACATCACAGCATCTTGTCCTGATATAATGCAAGTTGTTGGAATGGTAGGTTGTTATCAATATGCTCCCAAACAAAGTCATTTAGTAGCTATCAAAATGATATTCAAATACTTTAAGGGCACAATGACTTATGGTCTGTGGTATCCTAGAAATCAGAATTTTCAGTTAACTGCTTATTCAAATGTTGATTGGGCAAATTGTGTGGATGAGATAAAGAGCACCAGTGGAGGTGCATTCTTCCTAGGTGATTTTTTAGTAGCATGGATTAGTAAGAAACATGGATCTATTTCTTTATCAAATACAGAGGCAGAGTACATTGCTACTGCTACTTGCTGCACTCAATTATTATGGATGATACAAACTCTTGCAAATTTGAAGGTAACTTATACTGATCCCATTCCAATTCACTGTGATAATACCAGTGCCATTAGTGTCTTCAAGAATCCTTTACTTCATTCAAAGACTAAGCATATACCAATAAAATATCATTTTCTCAAAGAACCGGTTACAAACAGAGTTGTTTAGTTGAATTATATTCCTTCCACAGAACAGATAACATATATCTTTACTAAACCATTAGCAGTGACACCATTTGAATATCTTCGTCATAAGTTGGGGGTCATATATTCTTTCATCTAATTTGTTCACCTTGTCAGAGGGAGTACTTATTGAATATCTGTTGTATTTTTGGTGATTTTTTCCATGGTTCTTTCTTTCATATTCGAAAAGTACTGTCACAGCTCAGGGGGAGAATGTGTTATTTGAAATTGATGTCAAAGGGGGAGAAAATTTTTGGTTAATTGTCTGGATGCTACAGTTGAAGAACAAAGCAGAGTAGTGCAGGGTGCAGCGTTTTAGGGTTGCCATCAATGCCAAAGGGGGCGATTGTTGGCATGTTTTTCAGGAAAAGAATGTGCTTGTCATTGATGGCAAGAACAACAGTGATGACATTCAGAATATTGATGGAAAGAACAACAACATCGATGGTTTTCTTACAGCAAGAAAATCAACAATAAGGAAAGCGACAATGATGGCAAACAGGGAAAGCATAAGCTCAGGTGAAGAAGAAAACAGTAAGTAGAGATCACAACTCAGAAGAGATAGTGCTTTGCATTTTCCAGAAGTGCAGCCGAGGTCCAAGAGAAAGACTCGCAGGAGGAGAAAAGGTCGAGACCTTTGAACACTTAGAAAATCTTCTAAGTTAGAGAGATCAGAAAGCTCAGGAGGAAGAACGATAGTGGCCGTTGTGTTAGAATATGATGGATTGTGCTCATTTTACCATAGACAATATCACTATTGTCACCCAACCATAGGCTGAAGCCACCCTCCGATCGCCTTAACCTTGACAGAGAATCATTTTGGAAGCAAACCCTAGGCTAGATAGCCAAACAAATGGAAACACACCTTTCTCCAAGGATAACACACCAAACAAGAGCTGATCAGATAGTCCAAACCATAACCAAGAGATAGTCCAAGCCAAAACATAATCTGCTAGCTGCAGCAGCTGCAACGACAAACCTCCTCCAAAATTGTGCACAAACTGGCTAACTGCAGTGCGCACAAATGAGATCTGCAGTTTTTAGAATGCCTACCAGAATGAAGACTGGCCTCCTATATTTATATTGATTCTGGCTAACTTCCTGGGCCGACTTCTCATTCTGGGTGCCTATTTACTTAGTATATAATATTTCTTCTAGCCGACTTCTTCTCTTGTAGGCTAATAACCTAATACCAATTATCCTCTTGAGTTGTCTTGTCTTCTAGGGTTATTAGCCAAATCATTAGGGTTTCTTCTTGCTTCCCAGAATATTCTATTCTCGTCAGGTTTACACGTGGAGGTAAATACCTCCTGCAGCTACCATAATATCAACACTCCCTCCTAGCTAGGGAGGTATTGAAGGTAATGGTCTTGAGCACAAACATACCATTCACCCGGTAGAATCAACATACTCGTATAGACTATCTCATGATATGAGCACCATCATCACTATTAGTGTCATCAACTGCATCATCTCTCGAAACCATACTCCATCTGAGTAATCAACATGATGTTGGATAAGTCACTCACTCCATAGAGTGACACAAGAACCATTCTTCTAATCTAGACATATGTCCTAGAAGAGTAAATGTCTTGGACCATTTTCCGTCTGGGAAATCTCTGTCCATTAATCATCCATCTAGTTGATAATCATTTCCAACACTGTTGATAGTCTTCAAGGCAATCAGAACAATATCATTCAGTAGAACACAATTGTGTCTATCCATAGTAGTACTACAATCCAGTGGTACACTACCACACCAAGTAGCACACAGATACTTGATTAGTGACGTATAATCACAATCAGTGGAACACAATCCACCACAGTAGCATACATCTACTGTCATATAGTCTCCATAACAATCATCTGATATCAACCTTCACAGAAAACATTGTTATGATATAAACTGAATCATCTGGGCCATTCTTCCACTCACATATATTAGATCTGGAAGAGCATCTGCCCTCAAAAGGTCAAACATCAATGATGAGATATCTGGACTATTCTTCTCAATCAAGGAAGAATAATTGTCCTGATTTCTGAGCCTGGACCATTCCCCACCCTGGGCCATTCCTTTGGCACTAAACAAAGTGCAACCTAGAGAGAATGAGTTTGCCCTAGGGAATGTCTGTCCCTGATTGCTGAACCTGGACCATTCCCCACCCTGGGCCATTCCTACGACACTAAACAAAGTGCAACCTGGAGAGAATGAATATGTCCTAAAGAATGACTGTCCGAACCATTTTCTAAGGAAATGAATTTCCTACACCAACCTCCAAAACCATTCTTTGAAACTGCTCACAACTGTGAGCTTCGAAAGAATGATTATCCGGCGAGGCAAGCCAGTCTTCTTGAGTAACCTTCAATAAGAGGGACTACCCTAGACCATTCCCCATGTTAGCCACAATGGGAAATCGTTGTCTATGGTACATCAACAATCCATCGAACCATTTTCATTACAAAAATGACCGTTCAATCTGGACCATTTTCCGAACTAGAAAATGTCTGTCCGTTAGAAATCTCAAACCACTTTCTGAACTGGAAAGGAATTGCTCATCCTGGACCATTTTTCGAACTGAAAAATGTTTTTCCATAAATCAATAACACACCAGTGCTCCCTCCCAACCTGGGAGTCATCTCTTCCTTTTTCAATAGGGAAGTCGTCTCCACGAGCTCCAGCTTGAGTACACAAACTGTTTTATTTTGGACAAAGGTTTTACCAAAATGTCTGCTTATTTGCTTATCTGTGGAGATATATATATTGGAGAACCACTTCTTTTTTCTGGACTTCATCATAGAGAATGTAATGCTTGATCTCAAATGTACTTCGGTCTTTCTGGAACACTGGTTTTCTATGAAGGCTTCACATAGCTCTGATCAATATAGTATATCATTATTGGATTCCTGTTGGTTTCCTGCTAGCTCATAACATCGTGGCAATGGTCATACTGGAACATATCCAAGTGGTACTTCTTCTGCCATCATGAGAGTTTGTCATGGATTAGCAATCCATCATTCTGAGCTTTTAAGTAACCATTCTGATACAATATCTCTGATGTAGAAAGTCTTCACCACACTTCTGTTGCGCAATGGAGGTTCTTCATCAAGTTGTCTTCTTCCATCAGCATTCAAGGGTCTCTTTCTAGTATACCTCAAATACTTTAGGTTGCTCTACAGTAAACTCCAACCCATGGATATTGAGAATGATATACTGGCTCATGTAGAGGTATGTCTGGTTTACTTGGAGCAAACAATCATCATAGTCTTCTCCCTCCATCTGGGAGAACTTCTAGTTCTAGATCTCACAATGCTTGCATTCATAAGTATTCCATGCAATGTTCTTCATCACACTTTTCATTTCCTCTGCTTGATTGTTTTTTGGTGAGTTCATATTAGGATGGTAGTCTTGTGATTCTCGATACAATGATTGGTTATTCTGTCTTTTCTTTCTTTCTTGGGATCTTCATGTTATTCCTCATTTTTCTCTTTAGCTTCTTGGGTCCATGGAGTTTCTTATAGATTCCATGCCCTAAAGATTTCACTTATTTATTTCATCATAGAATCACGAATGTGGATAGACAACCAGGGATACTTTTAGGCTTCTTTTCAAAGAAGGATTCTTCTAAAGTCAAACTGAACATGTGATTCTTTTCATGGCTACTACCATGGATATATACTTCATCATCTTCAATGGATCATAGGATTAGCTCCCTCCTAATCCTTGCTTCATGTATGAGTGCATGTTTTTCTTTTGGAAGTATATAATCGGCTCCCTCAATATAACATAATCCACGCTTCCGTCTGCATCCTTATTGCCTTCTGCAAAGTGTCGAAAATATTTTTCCAATTTCCTCTTGACTGCTGATTTCTTTCTGCATTTACTTCTTCTAGGTTTCTTCAAGATTGATTCTAATTTCGACTTATCTTGTAGCTTGTCTTATAGTCATAGTGATAGCATTCCTTACCTTGTTGTTCTTTCATAAGTATAGTTTCTCTTTGAACATATTATATTTTAAGAATTAGATATGCAAGATATGTACAGAAAACATGGTATGTACAAGAACAATGAGGAGTATTGTTACCTTATCTTAGAAGAAGAAGTATTTTTCATCCTGCTTAGTCTTCTTTGTAGGTTCCTTTTCTTCGGAAACTGATGCTTCAGGTGTCTCCTTCCTTTTATTTAGCTCAGGACAATGATTCTTGTAGTGACCATACTTTCGACAGTTGAAGCATTGTATTTCTGACATATCTTTCTCTTGATTTGGATTCTTCCTTGAACCAAACTTCCTTTTGTTCCTAAACTTCTTGAATCTTGCTGTGAAGGCTCAATCATCGTACTTCTTTTGGGGTTTCTCTTTTGCACTGATCCTTGATTCCTCTTGAGCACAACAAGTCCAAAGTTCTTCAAATGTAGGATACTCCTTCCTTGTGTCCATGCTTGTGGAAAATGCATCCCATGTCTTGGGAAGACCATTGAGTACTATGTTTACCAATTCCTTATCTGAAATGATATCTTCAATGGCTTGCAATTGATCTTTTAACTAAGAGATTCTTACAAAGTATGATGTTATGCTACCATCATCATTCATCTTCATTTCACAGAGCTCATTCTTTAGACTGATTACTTGTCTAATGTTTCTAACTAAGAAGAGGTTTGTTAGGGCATCATACATCTTCTTTTATGAGTCAAGATCGGTGATGTAGGGTATCAAGTGGTATTTTATAGAGTCCACTATAATACTCATGGTATTGATGTCACCGTCTTTGAACTTCTCCATGACTGCAACGTTTTGCGGTTCCTTCTCTTTTCCTTCTTCAAACTCTAGTTCCACAATCTTTCCTTTCATGATGTCTAACAATTTATTCTTGGCAAGGATGGGGTCAATCCTTGTCTTCCATGCTTTGAAGTTAGAAGCTCCATCTAACTTGTTTTCTAACTTCATAGAGTAAGTCATGGCTGCTTTGACTTGGTCAACCCTAGATTTGACCAAAAAACTCAAACTTGATGTCTTGGCTTGCTAAGAGTACCAGGAGGTGCGCTAGGCTAGGGCGCACTAGTCTATCCAAAAATCAGGTCAATCCCTTCACTTAAGGTGAATCAACGAGAGGGTTAGGGTTTCTACAACTATACCTGCTAGTAACCATAGTGGCAGTGCTTTAGTAACTGCTTATGCTAGAAACCCTAGCGGTAATTCTTCATTGAGCTTAATATCCTTATGGTTATGCTCCCTTCCAATGGTCAGACTGAATGAAGGAGGTGTGGGCCCATAACCTGTTAGAATATGATGGATTGTGCTCATTTTACCATAGACAATATCACTATTGTCACCCAACCATAGGCTGAAGCCACCCTTCAAGCACCTTAACCTTGACAGAGAATCATTCTGGAAGCAAACCCTTGGCTAGATAGCCAAACAAAGGGCATCGTACCTTTCTCCAAGGATAGCGCACCAAACAAGAGCTGATCAGATAGTCAAACCATAACCAAGAGATAGTCCAAGCCAAAACGTAATCTGCTAGCTGCAGTAGCTGCAACGACAGCTTTCCTCCAAACTTGCGCACAAACTAGCTAACTACAGTGTGCACAAGTGAGCTCTGCAGTTCTGAGAATGCCTGCCAGAATGAAGACTGGCCTCCTGTATTGATATTGATTCTAGCTAATTACCTGGGCCAACTTCTCATTCTGGATGCCTATTTACTTAGTATATAATATTTCTTCTGGTCGACTTCTTCTCTTGTAGGCTAATAACCTAATACCAATTATCGTCTTGAGCCGACTTGTCTTCTAAGGTTATTATCCAACTCATTAGGCTTTCTTCTTGCTTCCCGAAATATTTTATTCTCGTCAAGTTTACACGTGGAGGTAAATACCTCTCGCAGCTACCATAATATCAACACGTTGGATCACCAATCCCGACTACCCGATGATCGTTAGATTAGTGCCTAGTGACTAGAGGAAGTGCAGAAGAAAAATACAGATCTGATATGTTGGATCTGAGTGACGACGACCAACAACCGTCGAATCTAGTATAACTGCGAAGAGGATAATGGTGAGAGCCATCCTCCAATTCTGTGAAACGCGAAATCACAATGAGATCTGAGCCGTTGAATCCAGAGGACACGTGGTGAGAGATCAACATTTCGCTGACTAAAGAGTCAAAGGAAGGAGGTTCTCTAACCTTTGAAGTCATGAAACGCGAAATCACGATAAGATTTGGACCGTTAGATTATAAAGGGCTATGTATCGTTGATCTAGAGTATTTCGGATATCGGGAGTTAGAACTTAGAAGAGTCAAGGCTAGCTCACGTTCAAACATCTGAAACGCGAAATCGCGATAAGATCTGGACCGTTGATCTGATATGAAGTTCGAGTTCTCGAAGAGGAGATCTTGATCGTTGGATCGAGGACTAATCTAGGCCGTCAGATCCAGGAGAAGAACATGTGCCACGAGAGGAAATCCACGTCAGCAAGGACAACTACAAACCACGTCAGGCAGGAACTCATGAAATCCCGAAATGTAGATGGTAATCACGACCATTGAGTCACAGGAAATCTCAGGCCGTTGATCTTAGGTGATTGAAGTCGAGAGTTCGGGAATCGGAAGAAGGGAGGTGCTCTAACTTCCGACATCGCGAGTCGCGAAGTCACGAAACGTTCGAATTTTTGGCTCGTGGTCATAGCCAAGGTCACATCTTCGTTGGATTAAGGTAGGAGCTAGTGTTTCTAGGCTCCACTTTGGAGTTTCGCGAGTTGGGAAAATCGAGGTGACTCACAATCGATCACGCGAAACGACTTTTGTTTGGCATATGGTTACAATGAGTGGGCATGTGGGGATAAACACGCCTGGTGCTAGTTCGAGCAGGTAAAGTTCGTGAGGAACATATTTTAAGGGTCAGCAAGTCTCTGCGGATTTAATCCAACAGTGTTGATTAATCGGCATTTTGAGCGAAGGGTGATTGTTGCACTCCACAAACTATTGATCAGTTACAATTCAGTTAGCAGAACTGAATCATAGTTCTTGGGTTTTTTGGCGATTCGGTTGGGTGTGCGTTTCTTTGGAGATTCGAATTGTAACTAAATGGAAGGATTGTATAAAAGAAATACGTCGTGACTGAGTTATGTTGGTTTTTCTCACTGGAAAAATGAGTTGAATTAGGGGAAAAGAAAATCACAGTATGCGCAGTGTGAGATCAAACTCAGAGATGAGAAACAGAAGCTGAACAGAACAGAAAAGGTGAAGAGAGCAAAATATACACATACCAAAGAGCATGAGAGGAATAGAGAAAGAACAGATAGAAAGAGACAACAAGTCAATCCAAGTATGAATAGAACAGAAGAATAGTGAAGCAAAGATGAATTGTAGAACATAGAAGCAGTGGTAAGAATTGATATATCTGTATTTTTGGTTATTCAATCATTTATTTATAATCAGGGAGGTAGGGAGGTGCTAGGGAGGACTGTAGTCCTTTGTTATTCAAGTTGGTGCTTGAATAATGGAAGTTGTAGCTTTCATCTAGTTGTGGCTAGAAAACAGGGTGGTAGGGTGGTGCTAGGGAAAGCACATAGTTTTCTGTATGCAAGTTGGTGCCTGTATAAGTGGAAGTAGGTGCTTCCATCCAATTGGTGCTGGAACACTCAGGGAGTTGGTGCTTCCTTCTAGTGGGTGCTAGAGAAACCAGAGAGTTGGTAATCTCAGTAAGTTGTAGCTTGTAAAACAGAGGTGGTATCCTCATTTTGAGTTGGTGCTCAAAGATAGATGATGTACAGAACATAAAAGATTTCCTATCATTTGAAGAAGAACAGGTTTTCTCCCTTTATGGGTTTCCTCGTGAAAATATGTCTTTGTGGATATCATATGTGTGATTGATGGTTATTATTTCTGTTGTTCATATCTTGTATAATCTTGATGGTCACTTGGTGAATTTAAAAAAAATGTTTTAAAAAACATAATATTGTTTAAGCACAGTAACAATTGATTCACCCCCCTCTCAGTTGTCTTAGTAATTTCAATAGGCACATGGTAGTACAAGAGGATGACGTGGACTGTATGGATGTTGCGTGGCATCATTGCGAGGATGACACATGGTAGTATGGTGCTAACATGGAAGGTGACAAGTGGCAGTACGATGCTAACGTGGCAGGTGACAGGTGGCAGTATGACATTGACATGGCATTGACAAGTGGTAGTGATAGAGCATCTAACAAGTGTACAATGGAAATGATATGTACCAATCAATGGTTGACATGTGGAAGTGTCTGAAATGGACAATATTGGCTAAGGAACATCCAAAAGTTTGTTGGCTCAGAAGGTAACCAAACCCGAGACCTCCGGCGGAAGAAACAACTGTCTTAACCAATTCCATCAACAAAATCATCAAATATTCCATTAAACAGTTTGTTATTTAAGTTGTATTGTATAACTATATGCCAAAATAGGAGTCGGTCGGGGTTGACCCCGCGACCTCCGAATCGACGACTCAATGTTTTAACACTATCACTCTAACCATTGTGCCATATGGCACGCCTTGTTAAGCTCGCCAATGAAATTATATTTAAGTTTTTAATAATTGGCCATCCAAGCATATAGGGGGTCGAGTGGGGTTCGACCCTCCGACTTCCTCTATATAAAGTATGTGCCCAACCATTTGCAAGCACAAGGGGGTTCATGCAAGAACTTGGTTTGAGTTCGTTTTGTATGGATTTTCATGCCAAGAGAGGGTTTTGCATCGATTTTTGTGTCAAGAGTTTATGTTCATGAGATTTTGAGCTTTAGGACTCTTTGAGAGAAGTATAGAGTGTTTATAGTCAAAAGTTTTGGTTTTCTTAGGCGGTGTCGATTTTGAAAATTGCACTTGTATTTGAGCAACATATAAGGAGGTCATTGTAAGAACACAAGTTAGATTCATTATTGTATCAAGAATTTGAGCATTAATAGAGCGATCTATCATTTTGAAGTGGACCTGGAGACGTATCCCAAGATGGGTGAACTCCATTATCAACTTGTGTAATGTGCCTTGATCTTTGTTGTTATTTTTTCTCTCCATGTTCGCATTTTTATTTCCACAAGTTATTATCAATTAATGAAGTTTATGGATAAGTAAGCATTTTCACATAATATTTTGCAATTAGTCATAACGATCTTAATTTCCCGAATTTGGTCGAATGTTAGTGTCTTCTTAAGAACTAATTTGACATCTAAGGATTTTCAGATCAAGTTGGCATCAAAGCTAGTTTGATGTGTATTTGCAAGTGAATGCTTAAGAGATCCAAACTCAAGCTTGGTGAAGGATCATTTGAAGATACAATCATGTGATTGGTTTGAGGCGTGCATTTCGAAAGAAAGAAATGGATACAACAAAAGACAAGGATTATTCTAATCCAAATCCTTTTGGTACTGAAGAGGCATTGTTTTTTGCATTCATGGAAATGAAGGCCATGGTGGAAGAAATGTACGTGGATCGAAAGAAGGCCATTGGAGAAAGTACATCGGTAAAAAATGAAGCAGTTAAAGAAGAAGGAGAAGGTGAAGAACCTCCACAACCTCCTTCATCCCCATCATCATAATCATCATCATCTTCTTCCAATGAATGTGAACATTCTTCTCATAAGCGGAAAAAGCATTCTAAGAAGTCTTTTTATTCTCATGATTTGCCTTTGTTAAAGCTAGATGTAAAGTTTGGTTTTCCTATTTATGATGGAGAGTTGAATGCAAAGAAGTTGGATAATTGGGTCAAACAGATTGAAGTATATTGCAGTGTACATAAAATCATAAAGGACACTGGAAGGATACATTTGGATACTCTTCACTTGAGCGACACAACTTTGACATGGTGAGAGATTCAGACACAAGATGATATTATTCAACATGGTAAAATCATCTCTTCCTAGAGAAAGAGGAGTAGGATGTGATCAGATCTTATTGTTATACGTTTGAAAAGCATGGCATTTCTGAACGGTAGTAATGAAATCCTTAAACAACGAAGGCCGGAAGTAACCAACTCGTAAGATCTTTTGGGCAGTGGCTTACCCAGACATATGACCGCCACATGCTCCAGAATGACAGTCATTTAAATCTTTCTCAGCTTCATCATAGGTTAGACATCGTCGAAATACAGAATAAATTCCATGATGGTAAAGGGTATCACTAAGGATAATGTATTAACGGGCTTGATACCGAATGCGACGATGATCTACACGAGAAACATCAGGCCGAAAAGTTTGGGTTTGGAGATAAATGATAATGTCTCCATATCAGATGTCGTCTAAACTGATCAGAAAGAAAGTCTCATCAGGAAAATAATCCTTTGCCACAGTTTCTGTTTAAGTGGAGGGAAGGTCACATATCAATTCGACAAAAATCAAAGATTTCTTTGACATGGCTTGCTCAAACTCCAAATCAAATTCATGTAGAATCACTATCCATTTGGAGTATTTTCCCCCTAGCAATTGGCGTGTAAGTATATGTTGCATAGGGTTGCAGTCGGAAATGATGGTGGTTTTGCGTAATAAGATATAATGACGAAAATGTTGAACAACTTGAACAACTGCCAAGGCCAATTTTTCCATATGCATATATTTGGTTTCGGTGGTTGTGAGACTCCAATTCAAATAGTAGATGACATGTTCATCGTGCGAATCATCCTCTTGGACTAGAACCATGGCTATGGTAGAGTCCGAAGCAGCCAAGTATAAGAAAAAATATCAACTATAATCGGGAGGAAATAAGAGTGGTGTACGGGTTAAGGCAAGCTTCAAAGCTTCAAAGGATTTGTTGGCAGTGTCACCCCATACAAAATCATGACCCTTCTTAAGAAGTCGAGTGAAACCTTTCGTTAATTTCGACATAATTGGGAATGAATCGACGTAAAAAAAATTCCTTCCCTTGCACACTTTGGAGTTGGCATAAGGTAGAAGGAGGAGGCAAATTGAGAATAACTTCAACCTTCAAAGGATCTACCCTAATCCCATGTGTAGAAACGATAAAACCAAGAAGTCATCCAGACTCCACATAAAAAACGCATTTGTGTGGATTCAATTGTATGCGATAATATCAACAATGTAGGAAAATTGCTCATAAGTGTGTAGGGTGATCTTGGCGATGCAGGGAATGCGTTGATAAGTCATCTAGGTAAGGTTGTACAATATGCTTAATATCATGAAAAGCATAAGACATAGTGCGTTGAAAAGTCACAACAATATTCTTGAGACCAAAGGGAAGTTTATGGTATGCGAAGGTACCCCAAGGGAAAATAAAAGTAGTCTTATGTTGATCCACTGGTAAAATATTGATTTGGTTATAGCCGGAGAATCCATCCATCAAAGAGAAGATTTCACTCCCGACACAATCGTCAACGATCTGGTTGACCAAAGGGGTTGGATAATTATCTTTGGGTCAATCCTTGTTAATATCTCTATAATCAAAACAAACATGGATCGTACCTTGTTTCTTCATAACTGGAACAAAATTAGACACCCAATCAGTCAACACTAAGGGTAGACAAAACCGGCTTTAAGAAGTTTTTCAACTTTGAGTTTAATAGCAACATCTTTGCGTGGATGAACTGTGCGAAGTCTCTGTCGAATGGTTTTAGCATCCGGGTATGTCTTAATTTCATGTACAACAATATCTGGATCAATTCCAGGCATCTCTTCGTAACTCCATGCAAAAACGTCACAAAATTCTTGGAAAAGGGCCTTGTAAATTCGGATCTCATCATGAGAACATGAGGCACCGATATGAACATTTTCCACTATTCCAGGCTTAATCGAAATATCTAGAGGGATGGTGGGTGAAATATTTCCCAAGTTCCCTTCATACAAAACATCACGTGTTGGTTCAAGAACATGGGGAATAGTAATGATAGTAGATGGATTCGAAATCCTTTGATAACTCTCGATAGTCTCGGGTTCCAGGAAGAGGATAGAACGATGATGCCCATCATCCCATGGGGTGTCTTCCATGGACATAACTTTCATGATCATTTCATCGGTGTGAAATACTAGACGAAACAGAGTAGGAGACATATCTAAGAGAGAAAGAGGAGAAGGTGTTGTCGATTGAATAGCTTGATAAGCCAATTCTATCGGACTTAAATGCATTTGGTCGCCATAACGAAGATAGTCGTCAAATCTAGGTACTATCCAAGGGTCATAAGACTTAGGGGTTTCGCCAACATTGGTTGAGATCATGTTAATCAAAGCGAAAAAAGGAGGAACATCGAGTGGTGGAATGGGGAAAGTACCCATTAACGATGAATCCTTTAAAAGACCCACATCGACATTCTCATAACTAGGAGCTGTTTTCACAATGAAAGGAACATTACTAGTGCGTGATTTAGAACTAAAGAAGGCGAGTTGATCTACAGTAACAACTTTTCCTTGGTGAGGGAAACGTGTCACATAGAACAGAGTAGAAACAACTGTGCACATAGAATCAATCCAACTACGGCCAAGTAGAAGTTTGTAATCGAGAGGTGCATCAAACAACTCAACCTCAACAGTGACCGCTTTTCCTTCTAGCGCAATAGATAACGAAGGAAGAACACCATAAGGTTTAAACCCTGTACCATTAAAATCTTTTAAAGAGGGAAGGTGAAGGCAATGATTGTCTCTTCCATTTCCCACTCCATCAAATCATTGTTAACACCACCTAAATCCTTCAACTATTATGTGGTTTCCTCTTCCTCTTCTCTCGCGACTGCAGATCTCTTGTGGGCATAGTGAATGAGCTTGTAGATCAGAGGGCTTATATCTACAATGTTAATGCAGATTTGATTTTATTTCATTACAATTCATTGATGCAAAAGCTAAGTGATTATGGATCAAAGTATAGGATCCTTAGATCTGTTGTCCAAATCATTTGATCACTTGTCTAACTTCGTTCCTCAGATTTGGATCCCTGCAACACCAATGGAGTTTTCTCTTTACGTTGTAGTGAGCCACTACATATGAAGAGGGGAGATATTTTCTCCTATAGTTGGAGCTGAAAAGATCTGAGATACAAAGTTTATTGACCAGAGATTTTGAGTTGAAATAGATGGCACTTGTTCTCCTTGGTTTATCTCTTTGAGGGGTTTTCACATTTGCCAATAGCCAAATATAATATCTCAATGTTAATGTTCTTTATCAACCCTCTTCCATGTCTTGCTTTTAGCTAGTTCTGCTCTGCTCACATCTTGTTGCAAATGTCAACATGCCATACAAATTTTTGATGTAACTTTTATGAGGTTAATTTATACAAGCGATGTTTTATGTATTGGTAGTGCGAAGTTGCCAATGTGAGAAGGATGTTGGTTTTTTCATACAAAGTTTGTTGATTAGAGATTTTGAATTGAGATAGGTGGCATTTAATATTAATCTCTTTGAAGGTTTGTACATTCATCATTCATCTCCAGATGTAATATTTCATTGTTGTTTATCAACTCTCTTCCCCATCTTACTTACATCTAATTATAATGTCAACATGCCAACATTTTCTTGATGTCATGCCAATATGCATTGGTAGAAAGTGCAAATGTATCACTGGTTTTTTTAGGACAATAGAGGGTGTTATATTTTTCATGGTGAGGTTCGAGATTGGCTAACTTCAAGGTTCACAAGTTGAAGAGTAAGAGACCAATAACTTTGTGAAGGAAAAAAAAACACTCCCATGGCCCACTTGAAACATTTGACTCAATCTCAATCGCATATTATTGATTTTCAACTAGAGGATATACAATGCTTGGAATATTTTATGATGCTAGAGGTTGTAAATGTGAAATCAAACCACAAACAACATGATAATATCGAGCTTAAACTCCATATAAACAACATAATGTGTAAAATTAACAGAGACTCAAAACCCAATCAAAGGTATGATAGAATCATTGCATCTATTAGATATATTGTGACTAAAATGCAAGGGGAGACCCTCTATTTGTAGAAAATTGGAGCAGTTCAACATTTAAAATGAATGGTTGGTAGGTATACCAAATAAGCATTTAATAATTTACCCAAGTTTACTTATAACTATGTATGTAAACTAACAGTAAATGTGCCTACTATTTTTTATGCTATGATGGATAGAACTTTGCAAGCATACTTGCAATTTTGAGCTATGAACACTATTTTTTATTATTGACAAAGATTTGTTTTCAAACTGGAAGAGTTTTGCAAACTTAACAATGGTAGTGGATTTAACTTGTGGACAACAATTTTTGAATATTGCAACTTTTCAAATTTGGGATTATAAATTGTAACATAATTACAATGCATTTTAGTTTATGCGTTCACTTACATGAAACGGGTCTTGTAATCTAATATAGGGGTTTCAAAGCCTTGGGGGTCTTGTGCTAATGTCTTCTTCTCATGTGTTAAGATATGAATTTTTTATCCACCTTGCTTTGCATTCGTGTGACTCTTGTTACTAATTATGTATCTCCTTGTTCGTTGAAGATGGTGTTGATTTGCTCAATGGGATGTAAGAATCAATACCTAGTAAAACCCTCTCTTCAATGATTTCAAACCCATTGCTAAATACTTAATTCCTTCATTACCCATAATTTGAAATTAACATATATAATAAATAAAATAGTGGAGTGAAAAAATAAGACAACCGATCCTAAGTTCCATGGTCCAATCTTTATTGATTAAAATGATTAAAATTGCAAATTCTAGGAATCATTAAATCAATTTAAATTATGGATTTGTAGCCTTGAATGTAATTTATGAAACTAACACGTTATCCTACTTCATAAAAAAAATCCTTGTTTAAAATAGTACACTCAAATTTTCACACGTTTTGCATTATATAGTCAAATGCAAGCAAACAAACTATGAAGAAAACATATATAAGTATACAACCTGAGTGGGCCTAATGGTTAAGAACATGTGTTTCCTCTTAATAGGTCACAAGTTCAAATCCAGAGGGGGGTAGGATATGTATACCTCTGTAGGCTTTACCAGTCAAATCATTGGGCGGAGGGGGTCCCTTGTCCCACAATCAAGGGGGTCTCATACACCAATTTGGTGTCTGGCTTGGTCGTGACCTTAAGAATGGATTATTGTTATTATTAGTAAAGACACACCACCCCCTAGTAGTTCTCCAAGATGGTAGTACACACCTCGCATACTCCAATGAAAGGATAATCACAGAAGATACCTCACAATACAAAAATCTCTTTCACCTTTCGCAAAAATCAGAGTCAAAGCATTCTCAAATATCTTAAAATTTCTCATGATACACTGAATTGTCATATACCTATGCCGCAAAGACAACAATCATCGACACATTGTATTACACACACCTCATTATAGCAAAAAAACTCAAAACAACCAAAGAAACTACATTCTAAATTATTACATCGACACATTGTATTACAAACACCTCATTATAGCAACCAAAGAAACTACATTCTAAATTATTACATCACTATTCAATTCTAAAGCCCGATAATTTTAGAAATCACCCTATCTAGACATCTCTTGGCTCATAGTTTTCATTATTCCTCCATTTGTTTATATTACTTTAAATACAAGGATCATTTTCTAAATAAAATTTACAAAGCACCAAATAACACATGAGCCAAAATTATTTCAAATGTAATGTTTCACCATCAAATGTTACAATCATCCCCTATTTTGCAACTACTATTTTTTTACTTAAACTACCTAGCAAGAAAGACCTAATATATTCTTTTGGACTTTTCTATACTAACATTAAAACTCAACAATAAACATAATGACAAACTCTTAGGAAATCCATAAAGAACCTTTATAATGAATATAATTGTCAATTTCTTAAAGGAATCGATTTTACATAGTGGGCCTTCAAGTCTGGTTCAATTTATCATTGGCAATATCTTGAACATTCCAACCGTGCTCCAATGCAAGGTTGTAGTAGAGACCAAGCGTTGCCTTGGTTCCATAAAAACCTCCCTCAATGCCACCTTCCACCACTCAATGTTAAGTCAATGATACGACTACTATATCTTTGCCAAAATAACACCAATTAGTTTATGAATTAGCTTTAGCAAATTTCTCATTGTATACTCAAATGATTCCCAAAAAAAATGCATCAATACCCTGAAAACAAAAACTCCAAGCACATTTACAAAACTAAGTTTAAAAAACTAACATTTATCATGGACTTTTCCAAATCACACGTGAAGGCTTCTCAAATTCTTTGAATGTTAGTGTGCAAAAAATAAAAAATAAACCCAAATGAATAATGTTTTCATATGCATTGGTACTTAGAACTGAGGATAGCATTGGACTTTGGAGTCAAAAGTAGGTAGCGAGATGACATCCCTCTTCTGCACCTCTGGATAATGTTGTCATATGCTTTGGTACTTAGAACTGAGGATAGCATTGGACTTTGGAGTCAAAAGAAGGTAGCTAGATGGCATTCCCTCTTGTGCTGCAAATACTTTGGAGCTGGTCAGTAAACATTAATATTGCACCTCCTATGGAGTAAAGCAAGCCCCCAAATCCATTATCCAATTCCATGCAAAGATAAAATGAAATTTATATTAAAAATATATATTTATATTATTACTATGTTTAACATTACAAAATGGCAAGATAGAAGTCTAGATGGCTATAAGCCAACTGATTAAAATGTATACCTTAACATACATTTGCATTTTTCATAATGTAAATTTTATACATATTAATAAAATTTAAGTTTTTTTCTTCGAAAAAAAAACATTAAAAATGACCCAAAAAAAATTGATTAACCATAAAACATAAAACTTGTATCATTCCGCGCCAAAATGGAATACTAGCTAACTCCGCCAGAGCCATCATAAGGTTGTACCATAGGTCCAAGGTTTTACCATGAGTCTGTCTTTGCCCTTTTCATGATTTCTTTACTCTTCCTTTCTCATGTGGCAAATATGTAATCACAATTTATATTCACCAGTAATCAATTGCATGTAATCACAATTTATATTTATCAGTAATCAATTCAACCCAGGCAAAGGCAGGCGGTGGTATTGATATGGATATCTCTGTCCAATGTTTTGTGACATACCTAGCCAACATAAGATTACAGAATTGAAT
>ML827448.1:0-34352 GCA_009831015.1 Picea engelmannii | reverse complement strand
AATATATTTTAATGTAAACAATTTCCTGATGGTTAGCGTTCCTTTCATCTGCCCAGGACAATACATTAGTCACGTGCTGGAAATATCTGCAACTTGTGATGGTGGAGATGGATAGCATCTTTTTGTTTTTGTTTTTGTTGATGCTTCATTGATCGATGGAAGCTGATGGGTTGATGCCAACTTTCGTCCACATTCACTTCATTATTATTCCATTCACTGTTTGGGCCCCGCCACTTAAAGAAAATGTTGCTCTGCCCAAGAAACAACACAATTTGCACAGTTTCATTGCATATGTGGAATTTCAATATTTTAATCAAATGTTATATTTCAATGTCAATGTTGTTTATGGAACCTCCTCCATGTGTTTCAGTTCTGCTCACATGTAGTTGCTAATGTAAACATGCCATACAATTTTATGATGTTATTCCAAGTCAATGTCAATGTTGTTTATGGAACCTCCTCCATGTGTTCCAGTTCTGCTCACATGTAATTGCAAATGTAAACATGCCATACAATTTTATGATGTTATTTCAAGGTCAATTTTTATGAGCTTAATTTATACAAGTGATGTTGAATGTACTGGTAAAACATGCAAAGGTTCATTAATGTAAGAAGGATGTTAAGTTTTGTCCTAAGCAGTTTGGTGATTGCAATTTTTGATACTATGGACAACTTTTCAAATATATTTGCAGTTTTGAGGTACAAATCCGCTATCAAAACATAGCTAATATTTTAGGCTCACGAATCCTCAGCAATTCATAACGGCGTTTGTTTTTGTTTAATTTCCTTCTTATAAATCCCAAATAAGATATCCATAGCTGGGCAAACTTTATATATATTAAAATTGGTTATCTGCATATTTATCCTAATGCCCGAGTGTATCAATTATTTTTCCTTTTATGGGAACTAAAGCAACAATGCATGCTGCAACAATGCATGCTAGAGGATTAGTTAGAGTTGTTAAGAGATGTAAGTGGGGTTTTAGACCTAGTATTTTCATGGCTTTGGTTGGAGTTAGTAATATTAGTAAGATCCAATTGTAAGAGAGAAGATAACAAATGTGGATTTAAACATTGATTTTCTACTAGGAAGTACAATTCCAAAAGTAGATGCAAATCAAGTAGGTGACCTCATTGATCCATCAGATATCCGAGAGGCATAGCTCAGTGTTTTGACATCTTTATTGTTAAGAGTGTATGTTCTCACATATCCACTAACAAAAATACTAATCTTCCAGATCCAAAGAATAGTGAGTTTAAAAATTGGTTCAAGAAACAGTTTACTAAGAAGCAACACATTAAACAAAGCAAACAGCTAAGACCGCCATGGCACAAGGAGAATTATTCAAATAAAAAGTTATAGCAGAGGGAGAAGCATTGCATACAAGACATAGACAATAATCAACTAAAATAATGGATGCAGAAATAAGTCCCAAAACTAGTACAGTACTAATGACTTGCAAAAATAAGTTTCAAAACTAATAACTCCAAAATAAAAGACAAGTCTCAAAACTAATAACTCCAAAATAAAAGATAAGTTATTGACAAAAATAACTCAACTAATAATATAAAAAAAAAAATGCACTTTAATATTTAAGAAAAAATAAAAAATAATTTTAAAATTTTAAAAAACTATAAAAACATTTTATTCTAACTTCCCAAACGCCGTAATGAACATCGTAATGGTTAATTACCATAAATGGAATTATGGATCTCCATTCTCATGTACATCTAGTTACATCTCGAATTATAATAATCAACACTAAAATCTTAAATCGTAGATTTGACTTGTGACAATAATTTTTGTTTTTGAAGACTGCAACTTTTCAACCCCGGGATTATAAATCATAACATAATTACTATGAATTTTATTTTGCGTATCTAGTTACATCTCAGATTATAATAATCAACATTAAAATCTTAAATCGTAGATTTGACTTGTGACAATAATTTTTGTTTTTGAAGACTGCAACTTTTCAACTCCGGGATTATAAATCATAACATAGTCAAATCTATGAATTTTATTTTGCGCATTGGGGGTCTTGTGTTAATTTCTTCTTCTCAGGGTGTTCAGATCCGAATTGTTTATCCACTTTGCTCTGCATTCGCGTGGCTCTTGTCCTTAATTCTGCAATTTAAAGTATTCTTTCAGACAATTTGGGTGAAAACTAGCACATTTCGTGGAATTTGAGGTGAAAACAGTCCACAGCTTTGAATTTGATTTTAAAGAAGTCTATATCCTTAAATCGATTTAAGTGAAAAATAGGTCAGAGTGGCCGGACTTTAAAGTATACTTTAGAACTATCCAGTGCAAAACGGTTACATCTAAAATTTGATGACGAAAACATTCCATAGCGTTACATTTGATGTTTAAAAAGTCCATATTCATAGCTTCCAGTGGAAAATAGGTCAAAAGTTCCCATTTTGTGCGATTTAAATAATTATTCCCAGCAATTTGGGCCAAAACTGGTACATTCCGTGAAATTTGAGGTGAAAACAGTGCATATCGTTACATTTAATTTTAAATGAGTAAAATTTAGTGGAAAGTAGGTCCGAGTGGAGATTTATATTTAATCTTAGATTTCTGGAGGAAGATAGACTCAGCGGTTACAACTCTTCTGTTCTTCCAAGCTCCATGATCAGTTTCTAGACCTCCTTTTTATTGTTTTGAGTAATCGCATACAAATTTGAGTAACTGAAACTATTTTTTATTTTTCAAAACCTTACAAATTACAAACAAAAAGGTCAAATTATGTAGATATGTTACAACACTAAAAGATCTCAAAAATTAAATACATATTAGATAAAGACATAACTAGCACAACGACTTCACTTGTGGCCTATGAATGCCGCTAGGCAATAGCACTGAGAGACTAGAGGGTATGATTTAGAGGAAGCATTCTAGAGATAATTTCTTGACTATTTAGAGGCCTAGACTCACAAGAAGTAAACAATGTTGTATCTGATCATAAGCTTATTGTTTATCCTTTGATCCTCCGAACAATTTTGGTCCTATACCCTTCAAATTTAACCCCTTTGATTACAGAATGCGAATGTTTTGTGTTTGGTTTTAGAGACTTGGAGGCAGTGTGTTTCAGGCTCTCCAAATTTTATTTGGCAGTCCAAGTTGAAAGCAGTTAAACAGGGTTTGAGGCACCAGGAAAAACTTGCATATGTGACTCGAGGTCAGGAAAGGCTGAAATATCAAAAACAATTAGAAGAGATTCAAATAACATTGGAAAATGAAGAGGTCATGGAGCAAATGATGCAAGAAGAGAGATACTTGTAAAAAAAAGGTCCAAGCTACACACATAAAGGAAGAAGGAGACTTGTGATTAAAATCCTGAAATCTATGGTTGAAAGCCAAAAATAGGAATACTTCATATTTTTTCATAAACAAACTAAAGCAAGTCGTGAAGTCTATGGTTGAAAGCCAAAAATAGGAATACTTCATTTTTTTTCATAAACAAACTAGAGCAAGAAGGCATAAAAACATACTAAAAAGGATATATAAAGAGAATGGGACTAGTGTGCAAGAGTTTGCAGAAATTAAAGAAGCAGCGAAACTACATTTTTAAGAGCTTTGTACAATGGGAGAGAAACAAAATGATACAAAAGTAAGAGAAAGGTTAGAGTACATACTATAGTTGATAGCCAGAGAAGAGAATATGGCATTGCTACAAGAGATAGAAGAAGAAGAAGAAATAGCTCAAGTTGTTTGGAGTTTGGAATAAGATAAAGTTTTGGGACCTAATGGTTTCAATATCCACTTTTTTTTAGGTGCTTTTGGGAATTGGTGAAATACAATTTGAAAAAGATGTTGAATTATATTTTGAAAAAAAAAAAATGGGTGGTGGAACTAACTCTTCTTTTTTGGTTCTTATTCCAAAGGAGGTTAATCTCGCGCCAGGGTGCTTTCCATTCACAAGCTTTGGGAGATTTTGTTGATAGATGATCCTTGTTGTATTATCTTATGATAACTTCATAATCCCCCTCAGCCATTAGTTTCTGAAAGCCTTCTTTGATGACGATGATGACCAAAGAGGGTGCCCATCTCCCTTCGCATAGTTGTTTCTATTGTAAATTGCCCTCGCCAATCCAACTGAGTAGGGCAACTTCTAATAGATAATTAGTATGATTTTTCCGTCAGACAGTTAATTAAATAAAAACAATGCTTGTCAGTCAGAAATAAAGCAACAAGTTTCTTATTGTTGTTGTAAACAAAAATTGCCCAGTCTAATAAAAAGGGTGTCTTCTTGCTAAAAATACAATGGATGGTCATTTACTTCTCAATTCCAATATTGTTCTCTTTCATTCTCTGCGTATTTTGTATTGTGCAACATTTTATTCTTGTGCTAGTCTATTCTATTGTTGCATTTTAAATTTTGCATATAGAATTGCAGATCAATTGGTATCAGAGCTTGGATCCAAGCCAGCTTCTGCTCAACCACATAATTCAGAAGAGAGGCCATCCAACATATTTTTTTCTCAGAGCCAAACGTCCTTCTCGGGACTTCGAGTGCGTCCTCCTCAAGGTTTCCAACATGTTCATCTTTCACCACTCTCCAACATCCAGTGACAGCTCGACATTCGTGGTGAATAAAAAATATGTCGCCGCGAAGAGAGCCATCTACGTAGGATTCTGCATCCACTACCATAGCTCCAATTCAGGATTTAACGATGGCTCTCCAAGAGCTACTCCATCTGCAACAGTGCAGAGCTCCAACACCCATGCAACTCGATACGCGCTTCCAATTACCGAAGTTTGCGGGCCAAATGAATGGCGAGAATGTCAACTCTTGGCTTCGCAGTCTTTCCACATACTTACGTACATGTCCTGAGATGACGGAAGACATGAAGCTTCAAATAACTAGTCTACAACTTGAGGGAATTTGCGCAAACATGGTGGGACACTCGACTGGAGACTTATTCCTAGGTCATGGATAGAGGTGACCTAGTCGAGACACAGACACCACACATTAGAACGTGGGATGGATTCTACCAGGCTCTCAAAGAGTGATTTTGTCGACTGGGATATCGCTAGAACCTCCTTGCCAGATGGTTACAGCTTCGAAAACTGGCCAATCAGTCTGTATAGGGATACATCGACATCTTTTGTAAACTGCGCATCCAACTCCACATCATCGATCCAGAAGAGGTATTGATTGTCAAGTTCAATTATGGCTTATTGTTAAGTATTCTTTATGAAGTTGATTTGTTTGAGAGTTATTCCTTGGACAAGGCCTTTCTTCGGGCCTTGGTCGTCGAGCGTAAAGTGACTTCTCGAATCCGCTCACCCCAACCCGGATATGACCCTTCTATTTTTGGCCCTTCTCAGGTTGTCCCTACCACCACCTCCACACATCGAACGATGCCCTGGTGTACCTTCCACGAGACCAAACTGCATGCTTATGTTGACTATCGGGCACTTCAAAATGTTCACCCCAACAAAACTCGTTTTGTAGAGGTCACTGAGTCCAATTCCCTTGACCCCACTGAAGTCATTTCTCTCGAGAATCCTACAAAATTTGACCCATCTTTAATTCTAATGACCACTAATGAACACAACACCTCTTGTGTGCCCTTGTTTACCCACAATTGTCAAATTAAGCATGAATTGACTACTCTCATCCTAGAAAACGGAAGCCAAACGAACCTCATCGCCCAGGACTTGGTCCAATGCCTACAACTCCCAACTACTCTATACCATGAACCATATAAGCTTGAATGGGTACAAAAGGAATGCTCGCGCCTCACTATCTCTCGGTGTTGTGCGATGACTTTCGCTATTGGCCCTTTCCGGGATACTGTGGTGTGTGATGTTTCTCCTTTAGATTGTGTCGATCTATTACTTGGACTCCCCTACCAACATGCACGGAACATTGTTTATCATGCTAAATTCCATAAATACCACCTGCAACATGAGGGATGCACCTATGTTCTCACCTCCTCTACCCCTCACTCCACATAGCCTCTGACCAGACAAGCAACCATTAAGCAAGTAAATGTGAAAATAAGTTTCCTTGTGTTTGGTTCGCCCCATTAAACTAGACCATTTGACCAACTCAACACCTCAGGACATGGCTCCCCCACTCCCAGAAGTTGTCAATGTCTTTCCCCAACCCACGGGACTACCCTCGTCTTGCTCTATTGAGCACACCATTGATCTCATTCTGAAATTCTCTTTGCCCAATGCCCCTTCATATTGCCTTGCTCCCCAAGAAGATGATGTGATAGCACGCCCACCTGACCAACTTTTGAATTCAGGCCCTACTCCACCTTCATTGTTTCCTTGTGCATCTCCAACATTTCTTATGCCAAAACAAGGTTCTGTTCCAGTAGTCTCCACTAGCAGACTATGTACTCCAACACAAGTCCCACCTTATTATAACACTTTTCCTAGTAATTCCTCTTTTGCCAAAAAAATTATTGAGAAAGCTTTAGCCAAAAAGAATTCTTGCAAATGCAGTATAGTGAGACAAATTCATCTGCAGAGGCATCCCTTCTTAGTTGGAGCAGTTAATCAAACAAGGTGTATTGGACACACCTGTTGTTCTTCTAGGGAGCTTGTATTTAAGGGAAATGTTGAGGTAGATAACGAAGCGCTAGCCGATCAATACCGAGTGGGGTCTGCACATCACCAACAAGAACAACAATCAACACAGTGTTATACCCATACTTTTGTTCAACGCCATCTTCAACTAGTCGATGCATTACCAACTACACTAGAGCGTGCACAACAGAGGCCTCATAAAATTCACATGCCATTGTTCTTTCACCCATAAGCTCATGTGTGGATTTTGCAGGACAAACACCGATTTTGAGGAAAACATCATCAGTTTCACCCACTCGGATATGATCCCGACATAGTTCGAGAAAGCATTAGAGAGAATGCATTGCAAATTTCTTCATTCGCTTGTGGAAGTGGGGGCGCTTACAGATCTAAACAGGGAGGAATTGGGCCACCAAAGAGGGCGCCCATCCCCCTTCGCATAGTTGTTTCTATTGTAAACTTCCCTCGCCAGTCTAGCTGAGCAGGGCAACTTCTAATAAATAATTAGTGTGGTTTTTCCGTCAAGAGGTTAACTAAATAAAAAGCGAAACAATGCTTGTCAGTCAGAAATAAAGCAACAAGTTTCTTGTTATTGTTGTAAACAAAAAATCATCCAATCTGATAAAAAGGGCGTCCTCTTGCTGAAAATACAATGGATGGTCATTTACTTCTCAATTCCAATATTGTTCTCTTTCATTCTCTGCGTATTTTGTATTGTGTAACATTTTATTCTCGTGTCAGCCTATTCTATTGTTGCATTTTAAATTTTGCATATAGAATTGTGGATCACTTTCTCAAGAGTTAATAGCTCCACAACATTGTTGGTGTCGATTCCCACCCCCTTTGCATAGATCCATAGAAGATTCCCTTTGTCATTTCTGAAGGCCACATTGATCCCTGCAGGACCTAGGTTACATTTCGAAGCTCCATCAAAATTTATCTTAATAAAACTGCTCAGGGGAGGATCCCATTTGTCCGGAGCGAAAGGGAGAGGGTGCAACTTTCTTGACTAGTGAAGAGTGTTGTAGTGATATATCTCGAGAGATTTAATAATTTATGAATCCATAGAAGTGCACTGTCAATCCTAGTCTGAACAATGCAAGGAAAGGGCAATTTCTTTTATGCTCTACTTGATTCTCTTCCATAATTGGCCTCAATCGATGGATTCATTTTTTAAAATGTGGTGATTTCTTTCCTTCAAGACTACATAGAGTAAGAATTCAGGGAAAAGTTGCCAGACCCAATTTACTATGGGATTGGGTGAGATTGGAGGTCTCCATTGAATAATTGTTTCTTTAAAGCTGGTTCTTCTACGGTCAGATGTCTTGAAGATAATGCCTCCTTGATCCCATAGGGTATTCAACATTGAGCATAAAATGAGAAGATGTTATGTGGATTCCCTTTCTTGGAAGCATAAAGGGAAGAGGGCTAGCCCTTGAAATCCATGCTTGAGAAGGTTTTCCCAGGTCAAGATTTTTCCTTTAACCAACAGCCAAAGGAAGAAGGAGACCTTGGACCAGATATTTTTCTTCCATATTTTAACCCAAATTTCTTTTTTTGGTTGTCCTGGATTCCACACTATTAGTTGGTATGTCTATTTGAGATTATAGTTGCCACCTAGTTTATATCCTCAGTGGAGCTTGTTGTTCCCTTCTTGAATTTTTATTTTCCTTTAAGTTAATTCGTACCAAAAGTTGTCCCAATCTAGCTCTAGGGGAAGTATGTGCCATTGATATTGAGGTATCCATGCTCTCCATTGGTCCTCCATACCTATGGGAGTTCAGTATTGGTGTATCCATTTTTTTTATTATGGCTCAACATATTATCTCGAAGTGGTAGGAGGTTTTCCTTCGATCACCAAGCCGATAGTTGTTGCCACGCATCATCCCAGAACAAGGTGTTGTTTACATTTCAAACCTTCCAAAAACAATGCTGTTGAATGATGTGCTTGTTACTTCATGTTTCATTCCATATTAGGAATCACACTATGATTCTTTCAAGACGAACTAGGTGTTGATGTTATGTATTCATACAATATTTCCTTATCCAAATCAAACGCCATAAGGCATTCTTGTTGTGCATCTAGTGCCACCAAATTTTGGCTCCAAAAGTGGAGTTGAGCATTTCAAGGTCTCTCAACCACAGGCCCCCAATGAGCTTTGAATGACAGAGTTTTTTCCAAGCTACCAGAGCCTGTTTCCTTTCCTTTTTAGTGCCTCCAAAATAAAGGATCTTTGCAGGTTGCAGACTGCTTTTAAAATGAACTTGGACGCAACTAATTCTACAAATAGATATAGGGGCATGGCTTGGAGAACTAGTTTGAGGAGGACAAGGAGACTAAGGATGTTAAGAGAGAGAGAAGTCCAGTTGGAAAGCTTTTTTTCCATCCTTGATAGGAGGTCCTACCAAGATGAATTGCGAAGGCCATTCTCCACAAGAGGTGCACCCAGGTATTTGGATGGGAGGGAGATTCTTTGGGAACCCAAGAGTCTGGAAATATTAAGTTGAATGGCAAGCAGAGTGTTAAACAAAAATATATGATACTTACCTTGATTGATGGAGGTGTCGAAGGCATCCATGAATTTTTAGAGAATGCATTGGAGAGCTCGAGCTTCATGAACCGTCGGTATATCCATCAACATTGTATCATCAACAAACTGTTGGTGGGATATCTCTAAGTCATCCCTGAAGAATCTGAGGCGCTTGATTGAATTATTAGCTACCGCTGCCTTTAAGGCCCTACATAGACCCTCAGCCATAAGGATGAAAATAAAGGGGGACAGGGGGTCACCTTTTTGGATGCCTTGAGAGGGAGAGAAGGTTATCAAAGGGAACCCATTAACCATAGTGGAGAAGAAAGTGGAGGAGGTGAGAGTAAGAACCCATTTTATCCAATAAGGTGAGAAACTAAAGGTATGAAGAACTTGTTGAATATACTGCTAACTAAGGTTGTCAAAGGCTTTAGACATGTCAAGTTTAATGAGCATGCTGAGAGTTTTGGAGGACTTTAGAGAGTGAATCATTTCATGGACTAGGATTACTCCATTGAGGATTTGGCGTCCTTCCACATAACCAATTTGTTCGGGTGAGATGAGGGAGGGGAGGACGGGATTGAGACAATTTGCTATGATTTTTGAGATGATTTTGTAAGCCACATTGCAGAGGGATATTAGAAGAAACTTACTAGGATCTTTCGCCTTGTCTTATTTTGGAATGAGAGCTAAGAAGGTGGCATCCAAGACTAGTAGCATGTTTTTAAATCAATGAGAGTATTCCACCATAATATAAACATCATGTTTTATTATGGGCCAACATACTTGATAAAAATCAACAGTGAATCCATCTGTTCTTGGTGCTTTTTCTTTAGGTGTTTCAATGAATACCTACTCTACCTCCTCCATATTAATAGGTCTTAGGAGGGCTTCATTTTGTTCCTGCAGAACAAGCTTGGGTATGTGGCATGCTATAGCTTGTATGACAGTCCTCCTGTCTACCTGTGGTTTCATGAGGAGGTACTTGAAATAGTTAACCAACTCCTTTTCTATATCCTTGTGATTTTTTAGTTGATTACGTTGGTTGTCTTTGATGGAGACTATCATGTTGTGGTGGCATCGTTGGACCATAGAGTTGTGAAAAAGTTTATTTTTTCCCCCATCCTTCATCCAACATTCTCGATTTTTGTTTCCAAAGGAGTTCTTCATGTCTGTTGCGCTCCTCTAATTGTGCCTAGAGAAAAGATTCCTCTGTGATTTGTTGCTTTGTACATCCCTCCAAGATCATGGACTGCTGAATTATTTCCATTTTGTTTTCTATTTCATTATTTTCCTGGAAGATGTCTCCAAATTCCTACTTGTTCCATTTCTTGAGACATATTTTAATGTGTTTAAGCCATTTCTGGACTCGTAGCATGGGGGAGCTCAATTCTGCTTCTACCTCATTTCACCACTATCGAATGCTATCTTGAAAGGATGGATGATCTAACTAGAAGCTTTCAAATCGAAAGGGTTGATATTTTGGGGAACCTTGAAGATCCACCTCCAACCTGATGGGCCCATGGTCAAATCCCGATGTTGGAAAATGGTGACGTCTAAGTGAAGACTTGCAAAAAGGAGGGATTCTAAGGCTAGAAAATGATCTAACCTAGAGGTTACTTGATTATCTCCTCCTATTCGATTATTCCATGTGTAATGGTCATTCATTGTTTCTATGTCTATTAGATTTAATTGTTGGATAGTGTCTTTGAAACGTTGCGAGTACCGATCCATCCTCGTATTCATCCTCACTTCTCAGCAAGTAGGGTGATGTTGTTAAAATCTCCCCCTATTAACCAATGGTTGTCCTTGATGATGTTGTGGATCACTCGCAATGAGTCAAGAAAGAGAATTTTTTCAGTGACTGCTTGCAGTCCATATACATTGGTTATAAACCATGTTTTCTTTGGTCCTATTAGCTAGAATCACATTGTTAAAGACCTTTGATTTGAAAAGAAGCTGCTCATTAGGAATTCAGTCGAGTTCCAAAAAAGATATAATCCCCCTACCACACTTTGAGCATCTATGGTTGTTTCTTGGGAACCCTTCCAGATCATGGGTGCCAATTTTGATATGGTATCACTACTGCATCTTGTTTCTTGGATCATTTTAATTGTTGGTTGTTATTTGCAAATTTTATCTCTAAGTAGTTTGTGATTTCCTTTTCCGTTTCGGCTTCTAATGTTCCATGACACTATATTCATAAGGATTTAGGGGGGCTTGGGTGGGAACTTATCTGTCATTGGTGCTATCCATCTTGAGTTTACCAAAAATTCTCCCAGATCTTGTAGTAGTCGTGTGTTGTTGAACCTTCCCCTCCTTTTCTCTTCCTTGGAGACCTTGGTGGTTTCTTTAGAGAGATTAGATTTAACTCATAGAGTGGATGAGGTAGAGTGATTACCTTTGAGAGGTGAATTTCACCTTTCTTTTGTTCAGATAAGAGCATCCTTTAAGAGCCAAATATGATTTTCTGGGATAGAGTTGGGTTGTTCCTTTCCCAGGATGATACAGTGGATTGGAGATATAGATCGCCCAACTCTGTAAATACTAACCTTGTACAATATCTACTGCAAACAGATGTTCAGAAAAGAATAGAAAAGATACAATGGCAAATACAAATGTTACACAGAGATTTTTCCCCTGGAAACCCAAACAGGGAAAACCAACATATTCTATATTCATTCATTGTGTTACATTGTTTACAATAAAATATACATATAGGAGCCAGCGACATCCAAAACCCTAACCCAATGACCCGGATTAGTCCAAAACCCTAATTCCTTAACATGAAATAGAAAACCATCGGCAAAAACCATGTGCTGAAAAACCACCTAAATACATGACATGTTTCCCGAGGTAGGTGTCATGTTTCCCAAGACACTACTACTCATGCAAAGAATATAACACATACCCAACAAAATCCATGTCCTCTCCATCCTCAGAGTCACCATGATCTTCTTCACATCGTGCATCTCCTCCTCCTTTTCCATTTCTTTTGGAGTGTTATGACTTGTTATGTTCCTACACTTCACCTACTCTTCCTTATTCTCCCTTGGGCTTTGTTCTGACTCTGATGTCTTCTATTTTTTCTTTTATTCTCTAGTATTACTAGTTGGATCCTCTATGTTCTGAAATAGAACTTCAATATTGTTGCTAGTTTCAAGCTACTTATGCCCTTGGGGCCGAGAGACTCGACTGGACGACATTCTTCTTGTCGTTTCTTTCTCAAAACCCTTTGTTTATTTTGAGGGGGAGATCAATTCCAAAGGAGGGGGATTATTAAGTGAGAAATATCTTAAAATATGCCCATGCTCGTGATACATGTTGCATCTGAATAGTATGTTCTCGTAGTCTATGGTTTGCAGGCATTATAAATCTTGGTAGCTTAGGAAGATGGATTTCAGAAGGGATTTGGAAATGTTCATGTATATGCAGATGCGAGTATATGATATGTAGTGTTACTTCTTGGTAACTTTTGAAATTTTAAAAAAGGAGCCAAGTGTGTTCCCTATTACTTCTAAAGTCTTTGATCCAAGAGGTGGCTCTGAGAATGCTCAAAAATTGATAACCTCAAATGCTAATGAAAATTATTTCATTTCATAGAGCTCAGCGATAGCTTTCCAATGCAATTTGAACGACCTCAAACAAACTTCGTATGAGGAAATTATAGCCTTTTCAAGTTCGGTAAAAATAGGGCAAAATGTCAAAGGACACGTTGCCATGTGGCAGTAAAAACATTATGGTTAGATGATGTGGCAGCGTCACAGATGGACATGTGGCATCACTATAGGCTAATACATGGCAGGATGACACATGGATTGTACAGACACTGTATGGATGCCACATGGCATCATTGAAAGCATGGCACTGTTGGCATGTTTTTCAAGAAAAGAATGTGCTTGTCATTGATGGAAAGAACAACAGTGATGACATTCAGAAGATTGATGGAACGAACAACAACATCGATGGTTTGCTTACAGCAAAAAAAGCAACAATAAGGAAAGCGACAATGATGGCAATGGAAAGCATAAGCTCAGGTGAAGAAGAAAACAATAAGCAGATATCACAGCTCAGAAGAGATAGTGCTTTTCACTTTCCATAAGTGCAACCGAGGTCCAAGAGAAAGACTCGTAGGAGGAGAAAAGGTTGATACCTTTGAACACTTAGAAAATATTCTAAGTCAGAGATATCAGAAAGCTCAGGAGGAAGAACGATAGTGGTCATTGGATCACGAATCCCGACTACTGGATGACTGTTAGATCAACGCCCAGTGACCGGAGGAAGCACAGAAGAGAAATATAGATATGATCCGTTGGATCTGAGCGACGAGGACCAACAATCGTCGAATCCAGTATAACTGCGAAGAGGATAGTGGGCAAGAGCCATCCTCCAATTCAGTACAACACAAAATTACGATGAGATATGATTCGTTGAATCCAGAGGACACGTGGCGAGAGATTAACATTTTGTTGATTAAAGAGTCAAAGGAAGGAGGTTCTCTAACCTTTGAAGTCGTGAAACGTGAAATCACGATAAGATATCGACCGTTAGATCATAGAGGGTTGTGGATTGTTGATCTAGAGTATTTCGGATATCGGGAGTTAGAAGATTCGAGGCTGGCTCACATTCAAACATCTGAAACGCGAAATCGTGATAAGATATGGACCGTTGATCTGATATGAAGTTCGAGTTCACAAAGAGGATATCTTGACCCTTGGATCAAGGAATAATCTGTGGGCCATCAGATCCAAGAGAAGAACATGTGCCACGAGAGGAAATCCACGTCAGCAAGGACAGTTGTAGACCACGTCAGACAGGAACTCATGAAATCCTGAAATGCAGAAGGTAATCACGACCGTTGAGTCACGGGAAATCTTAGACTGTTGATCTAAGGTGATTGAAGTTGGGAGTTCAGGAATCGGAAGAAGGGAGGTGCTCTAACCTCTGACATTGCGAGTCGTGAAACACTCGAATGTTTGGCCCATGGTCATAGCCAAAGTCACATCGTCATTGGATTAAGGTAGGAGCTAGTGTTTCTAGGCTCCACTTCAGAGTTTCACGAGTTGGGAAAATCGAGGTGACTCACAGTTGATCACGCGAAATGCGAAATCGCGAAATGACTTTTGTTTGGTGTATGGTCACAATGAGTGGGCATGTGGGGAGAAACACGCTTGGTGCTAGTTCGAGTAGGTAAAGTTTGCGAGGAACATATTTGAAAGGTTAGCAAGTCTCTACGGATTTAATCCAACGGTGTTGATTAATCGACATTTTGAGCGAAGGGTGACGGTTGCACTTCACGGACTATTGATCAGTTACAATTCAGTTAGCAGAACTGAATCATAGTTCTTGGGTATTTTGGCAATTCGGTTTCGTGTGCGTTTCTTTGGAGATTCGAAGTGTAACTAAATGGAAGGATTGTATAAAAGAAATATGTCGTGACTGAGTTATGTTGGTTGTTCTCACTGGATAAATGAGTTGAACTGGGAGAAAGGAAAATCACAGTATGCATAGTGTGAGATCAAACTCAGAGATGAGAAACAAAAGTTGAACATAACAGAAAAGGTGAAGAGAGCAGAATGTACACATACCAAAGAGCATGATAGGAACAAAAAAAGAACAGATAGAAAGAGACAGCAAGTCAAGCCAAGTATGAACAAAACAGAAGAATAGTGAAGCAGAGAAGATTTTCAGAACAGAGAAGAAGTGGCAAGAATTGATATATCTGTATTGTTAGTTATTCAATCATTCATTTATAATCAGGGAGGTAGGGAGGTGCTAGGGAGGACTGTAGTCCTTTGTTGTTCAAGTTGGTGCTTGAATACTGGAAATTGTAGCTTTCATCTAGTTGTGGCTAGAAAACAGGGTGGTAGGGTGGTGCTAGGGAAAACACAGAGTTTTCTGTATGCAAGTTGGTTCATGTATAAGTGGAAGTAGGTGCTTCCATCCAATTGGTGCCAGAACACTCAGGGAGTTGGTGCTTCCTTCTAGTGGGTGCTAGAGAAACCAGAGAGTTGGTGCTCTCAGTGAGTTGCATCTTGTAAAATAGAGGTGGTAGCCTCATTTTGAGTTGGTGCTCAAAGATAAATGATGTACAGAACATAAAATATTTCCTATCACTCGAAGAAGAAGAGGTTTTCTCCCTTTATGGGTTTCCTCGTGAAAATATGTCTCTATGTATATCATATGTGTGATTGATGGTTATTATTTATGTTGTTCATATCTTGTATAATATTGATGCTCACTTGGTGAAGTTTAAAAAAAATGTTTTAATAAACATAATATTGTTTAAGCACAGTAACAACTGATTGACCCCCCCCCTCTCAGTTGTCTTAGTAATTTCAACAATTCGTATCAGAGTAGGTTCCCTTTATTTAAAGGTAGATCTGTAAGATTAAACATGACAAGTCATGAAGGGACTTCAGCCAATGAGCCTCCTCTATTTGATGGAACAATTTTTTCCTTCTGGAAAGTTAGAATGAGAACATACATAATGGCCTTAGGTGCTGATGTTTGGGATGTAGTAGAAACTGGATATATAAACCCTGTTGTGCTAGCTTTTAAAGATGATAAGTTAGAATTTAGTTTCAATGCAAAGGCAATGAATGATATCTTGAATGGACTTGCTGACGCTGAGTTTGTAAAGGTGATGCATCTTGAATCTTCCAAAGCAATGTGGGATAAACTTATTAGCAGTTATGAAGGAAATGAGAAAGTAAAATATGCCAAACTTCAAACATATAGATTGAAATTTGAACAACTAAAGATGAATGAAGATGAGACAGTTAGTAAGTCTTTTTTAAGAGTTGAAGAGCTTGTGAATGACATGAAGGGTCTTGGTGAGAATATTGAAGAGCTTGTGAATGCCATGAAGGGTCTTGGTGAGAAGATTGAAGAAGCATTTTTAGTTCAGAAGATTTTAAGATCTCTGTTTGATAGATTTAATCCAAAAGTTTCTGCAATAGAAGAATTAAATGATCTTAAAACACTGTCTATTGATCAACTCCTCGGAACTCTAACTGCGTATGAAATGAGAATTAGAAAAGATAAATCCATCACTAGATAAACATCTTTTAAAGAAGACAATAATACTGATTCAGAATTAAATGATATTGAGGCAAAATTCGTGAAAAGGTTAAAGAAAGGATCATGGAAATATCAAGGCAAGCTTCCCTTCAAATGCTTTAACTATGGTAATATAGGTCATTTTGCATCTAAGTGTCCTCACAAGAAAAAGGACCAAGACTCTAATGATGAAAAGAAATACAAATTTAAGAAATATAGTAAAAATAAAAGTTTGTGTGCAAACAATGATGACTCCGCATAAGACATATATAACAATTCATCCCGTGAAGACAAAGTGAATGATTTTATGCTTATGGCTATGGGATATCTTGATGATGAATACACATGAGGTGACATGGATGATGAAGAAGTTGTGGTGGATATGGAAGGTGAATTAATCAGTGCTTTGGAAGAAATTGACAGACTCGGACTTAAGAAGAGAAAACAAAAACAGTTGTTGATGCAGTTTAAAATGAATGGTAAAAAACCTAAGGAAGACTTTGCCTTGCTAAAAGTGGAGTTAGAAGAGGCAAATAAAATAAAGGACATTTTGAAACAATAGTTATCAAAGAATAAAACGAGATGTGAAGCCTTGGAAGAAGAGATAGTAAATACCAGAAAAGAGATGGAGAAGTTTAAGGCATTGTATCACCAAAATCTGTCAAGTATTAAAGCCTCAAAAGGATTAACCTCCATTCTAAATCAGCAAAGGAATCCAAATTTGAAAGCTGGCTTCGTTTATGAAGAAGGATCAAGTAATGATCAACCAAGTAACACAAAATCCATCAAGTTTGTTAAATCTACAATCATTAACAACAACCACTCTGCAGAAACAGAGAAAGATAATCAACCGTCAAGAAGGAATGAAAGAAAAAGTACCAAAACCAAATCTGTAAATCAAAGAAATAATACAAACACATCTTCTGGTCAAAGAAATCACCAACATGGAAGAAATCGACTCGCTCAAAGAATACAACCATTTTCTAGGTACAAAGGATTTTTCTATGGATATTGTTTTTTCTATTCTAACTTTGGTCACAAAGCTGTAAATTTCTCTTTAAGATTTAGATATGAGTAATCAAGATACTCAAGGAATAATTATTTGCCACAACAAAGATTGAGACAACCAAGTAACAAACAACCACAGACTACAAATCATGTGATGATTGGGAAAAAGACGTAGGTTAAGCATAACAACAATTATGAGCATAACACTCGTTATGATATGTTATTCAGTGAACCAGAATGTTACACATGCCATAGTTATGGACATAAAGCTGCAGACTGTCGTTTAAGGAACTATAAGCCAGATTTGAATCTTGCTGCTGAAAATTTCAAGGTTTGGAAGAAGAAAGAAGATGACTAGTGTGGATTAGTGTTCTCAAACCAAAGACAAAATAATTCTTGGTATATTGACAGTGGATGTTCCAAACATATGACTGGAGACAAAAGTAAGTTTCTAACTCTAAGTGAAAGCAAATCAGGGAATGTAACTTTTGGAAACGATGCACCGGGAAAAATAAAAGGTAAAGGAATGGTAAGTCTCAGTAATGGCAAAGGGAAAGCTCAAGATGTGTTGTTTGTATATGGTCTAATACATAATCTTCTTAGTGTCTTTCAAGTCTGTGACCGAGGATGTGAAGTTGTTTTTACTTCTAAATATTGTAGAGTAAAATCTGTGAATTCAAGACATCTGATTGCAGAAGGCATAAGAACAGAAAACAATGTCTATGTGTTAAAAGAAGAAAAACAAGAATGTCACTTAAGCAAGCATTATGAAAGTTGGATATGGCATAGGAGACTTGGACACCTAAACTTTTATCATATAATCAAACTTAGAACCAGTGGGGCAGTAAAATATCTTCCAAAGATATCAAAGCCATATGATTTTGTTTGTAAACCTTGCTAAATAGGAAAGCTTACTCGAACATAGTTTAAATCTAAGAACTTTCCTTCTACAGAAAAACCTCTTCAGTTAGTACATATGGATTTATGTGGAACATCAACGAAGGAAGGTACAAGAAAAGAAAACTATTTCATGTTAATTATTGATGAGTATTCTAGACTAACATGGGTTGCCTTTATGAAGGAAAAGTCTGAAGCATTCAAAAAATTCAAAGTGTTTAAGGCTACGACTGAGAATCAAACAGGAAAATGATTGAAGGTAGTAAGGTCTGATAGAGGAAGAGAGTTTAGTTCATGGAACTTCAAAGAGTTTTGTGATAAACATGGAATCAAAAGAGAGTACAATATTCCAAGGACTCCACAACAAAATGGAGTAGTTGAGAGGCAGAATAGATCAGTTTAGCCAATGGCAAGATCAATGATGAATGAAAGGAATATTGCTCATACATATTGGGTAGAAGAAATTCATACATCTGTACATATTCTTAACAAATATCATCTTAGGCCACACATTGACAAGACTCCTTATGAACTATGGTTTGGAAGACCTGCCTCAATCAAGCATTTTAAAGTCTTTGGGAGTAAGTGTGATATCAAGAATAATGATGAAAATCTTGGCAAATATGATGACAAGGATGATGAAGGTATCTTCTTAGGTTATGCTACAAACAGTAAAGGATACAAATGCTATAATAAGAGGCTGCATAAATTGGTTGATTGTATCGACATAAAATTTGATGAAGAAATCCCGAAACGAAATGTAAGCAATGTTGAATCAACTACAAAAGATATAGTTGAAGTTGAAGATGAACAGGTCCAAGGATCAGAAAGAGAAGAATCTGAATCAGATGAAGATACAAATACTTAGGCAGACTCAACTAAGAAGACATAAACAAAATCACCTCTCAGAATTGTTAGAAAGAATCATCCTGAAAATCAGATAATTGGAGATATGAATAAAGGAGTTCAGACAAGAAGGAAATTGATTAAAGACTCAGAACAATCTAAGATTTCTTTCCTATATATTATTGAACCTAAAATTTTTGATGAAGCAAGCAAGCATGGCGATTGGATTAGAGATATGAATGAAGAGCTTGATCAGATTGAGAAGAACAACATTTGGGAGCTTGTTCCTAGACCTGAAGATAAGAATGTAATAGGCTCCAAATGGGTATTCAAGAATAAAATGAATGAAAAAGGACAAATTGTTATGAATAAAGCCAGATTGGTCTGTAAAGGGTATGCACAAGTTGAAGGAAAGGATTTTGATGAGACCTTTTCTCCAATGGCAAGATTGGAAGCCATCATGATGTTTCTTGCATATTCATGTCATAAGAACTTTAAAGTATATCAGAGTTCTGCGGGAATATTTATCTCTCAAGAAAAATATTTGAAAGAGATGTTGAAAAAGTTCCAGATGGAAGATTCCTCTCATGTTAGTACACCTATGGTGGTTGGTTGCAAGCTCAGTAAAGATGATATTTCACTTGATGTTGATCAAAGCACATATCGATCAATGATAGGCAGTCTTTTGTACATCACAGCATCCCGTCCTGATATAATGCAAGTTGTTGGAATGGTAGGTCATTATCAATATGCTCCCAAACAAATTCATTTAGTAGTTGTCAAAATGATATTCAAATACTTTAAGGGCACAATGACTTATGGTCTGTGGTATCCTACAAATAAGAATTTTCAATTAACTGCTTATTCAGATGTTGATTGGGCAAATTGTGTGGATGAGATAAAGAGCACCAGTGGAGGTGCATTCTTCCTAGGTGATTCGTTAGTAGCATGGATTAGTAAGAAACATGGATCTATTTCTTTATCAAATACAGAGGCAGAGTACATTGTTGTTGCTACTTGCTGCACTTAGTTATTATGGATGATACAAACTCTTGCAAATTTGAAGGTAACTTATATTGATCCCATTCCAATTCACTGTTATAACACCAGTGCCATTAGTATCTCCAAGAATCCTTTACTTCATTCAAAGACTAAGTATATACCAATAAAATATCATTTTCTCGGAGAACCGGTTACAAACAGAGTTGTTCAGTTGAATTATATTCCTTCCATAGAACAGATAACATATATCTTTACTAAACCATTAGCAATGACACCATTTGAATATCTTCGTCAGAAGTTGGGGGTCATATATTCTTTCATCTAATATGTTCACCTTCTCAGGGGGAGTACGTATTGAATATCTGTTGTATTTTTGGTGATTTTTCCATGGTTCTTTCCTTCATATTCGAAAAGTACTGTCACAGCTCAGGGGTAGCATGTGTTATTTGAAATTGATGTCAAAGGGGGAGAAAAATTGTGGTTAATTGTTTGGATGCTACAGTTGAAGAACAAAGCAAAGTAGTGCAGGGTGCATCATTTCAGGGATGCCATCAATGCCAAAGGGGGCGATTGTTGGCATGTTTTTCAGGAAAAGAATGTGCTTGTCATTGATGGAAAGAACAACAGTGATGACATTCAGAAGATTGATGGCAAGAACAACAACATCGATGGTTTTCTTACAACAAGAAAAGCAGCAATAAGGAAAGCGACAATGATGGAAAATAGGGAAAGCATAAGCTCAGGTGAAGAAGAAAACAGTAAGCATAGATCACAACTCAGAAGAGATAGCGCTTTGCGCTTTCCATATGTGCAACTGAGGTCCAAGAGAAAGACTTGCAGAAGGAGAAAAGGTCGAGACCTTTGAACACTTAGAAAATCTTATAAGTCAGAGAGATAAAAAATCCTAGGAGGAAGAACGATAGTGGTCGTTGTGTTAGAATATGATGGATTGTGCTTGTTTTACCATAGACAATATCACTATTGTCACCCAACCATAGGCCGAAGCCACCCTCCGAGCGCCTTAACCTTGACAAAGAATCATTTTGGAAGCAAACCCTAGGCTAGATAGCTAAACAAAGGGAAACACACCTTTCTCCAAGGATAGCAGACCAAACAAGTGCTGATCAGATAGTCCAAACCATAACCAAGATATAGTCCAAGCCAAAAACGTAATCTGCTAGTTGCAGCAACAACAACGACATCCCTCCTCCAAACTTGTGCACAAACTAGCTAACTGCAGTGCGCACAAGTGAGATCTGCAGTTCTGAGAATGCCTACCAGAATGAATATTGGCCTCCTATATTTATATTGATTCTAGCTAACTTCCTGGGCCGACTTCTCATTCTGGGTGCCTATTTACTTAGTATATAATATTTCTTCTGACCGACTTCTTCTCTTGTAGGCTAATAACCTAATACCAATTATCCTCTTGAGCCGACTTGTCTTCTAGGGTTATTAGCCAACTCATTAGGGTTTCTTCTTGCTTCCCAGAATACTCTATTCTCGTCAGGTTTACATGTGGAGGTAAATACCTCCTGCAACTACCATAATATCAACACTCCCTCCTAGCTAGGGAGGTATTGAAGGTAATGGTCTTGAGTACAAACATACCATTCACCCGGTAGCATCAACATAGTCGTATAGACTATCTCATAATATGAGCACCATCATCACTATTAGTGTCATCAACTGCATCATCTCTTGAAACCATACTCCATCTGAGTAATCAACATGATGTTGGATAAGTCACTCACTCCATAGAGTGACACAAGAACCATTCTTCTAATCTGGACATATGTCCTAGAAGAGTAAATGTCCTGGACCATTTTTCGTCTGGGAAATCTCTGTCCATTGATCATCCATCTAGCTGATAATCATTTCCAACATTGTTGATAGTATTCAAGGCAATCAGAACAATATCATTCAATAGAACACAAGTGTGTCTATCCATAGTAGTACTACAATCCAGTGGTAAACTACCACACCAAGTAGCACACAGATATTTGATCAGTGACGTATAATCACAATCAGTGGAACACAATCCACCACAGTAGCATACATCTACTGTCATACAGTCTCCATAACAATCATCTGATATCAACCTTCACAGAAAACATTGTTATGATATAAACGAAATCATCTGGGCCATTCTTCCACTCACATATATTAGATCTGGAAGAGCATTTTCCCTCAAAAGGTCAAACATCAATGATGAGATATCTGGACTATTCTTCTCAAGCAAGGAAGAATAACTGTCCTGATTTCTGAGTCTGGACCATTCCCCACCCTGGGCCATTCCTTTGGCACTAAACAAAGTGCAACCTAGAGAGAATGAGTCTGCCCTAGGGAATGCCTATCCCTGAGTGCTGAACCTAGGCCATTCCCAACCCTGGGCCATTCCTACGGCACTAAACAAAGTGCAACCTAGAGAGAATGAATATGTCCTAAAGAATGATTGTCCGGTCCATTTCCTAAGGAAATGACTTTCCTGCACCAACCTCCAAAACGGACCATTCTTCGAAACTGCTCACAACTGTGAGCTTCGAAAGAATGATTGTCTGGCGAGGCAAGCTAGTCTTCTTGAGTAACCTTCAATAAGAGAGACTACCCTAGACCATTCCCCATGTTAGCCACAATGGGAAATCGTTGTCTATGGTACATCAACAATCCATCGAAACATTTTCATTACAAAAATGACTGTTTGATCTGGACCATTTTCCAAACTGGAAAATGTCTGTCTGTTAGAAATCTCAAACCACTTTTTGAATTGGAAAGGAATTGCTCATCCTGGACCATTTTTCAAACTGAAAAATGACTGTCCATAAATCAATAACACAACACTGCTCCCTCCCAACCTGGGAGTCATCTCTTCCTTTTTCAATAGGGAAGTCTTCTCCACAAGCTCCAGCTTGAGTACACAAACTCTTTCATTACCAAAATGTTTTCTTATTTTCTTATCTGTGGAGATATATATATTGGAGAACCACTTCTCTTTTCTGGACTTCATCGTGGAGAATGTAATGCTTGATCTCAAATGTACTTCGGTCTTTCTGGAACACTGGTTTTCTATGAAGGATTCACATAGCTCTGATCAATATAGTATATCATTATTGGATTCCTCTTGGTTTCCTGCTAGCTCATAACATCGTGGCAATGGTCTTACTGGAACATATCCAAGTGGTACTTCTTCTGCCATCATGAGAGTTTGTCATGGATTAGCAATCCATCATTCTGATCTTTTGAGTAACCATTTTGATACAATATCTCTGATGTAGAAAGTATTCACCACGCTTCTGTTGTGCAATGGAGGTTCTTCATCAAGTTGTCTTCTTCCATCAGCATACAAGGGTCTCTTTCTAGTATACCTCAAATCCTTGAGGTTTCTCTACATGTAAAATCCAACCCATGGATATTGCGAATGATATACTGGCTCATGTAGAGGTATGTTTGGTTTAATTGGAGAAAAAAATCATCATAGTCTTCTCCCTCCATCTGGGAGAACTTCTAGTTCTAGATCTCACAATGCTTGCATTCATAAGTGTTCCATACAATGTTCTTCATCACACTTTTCATTTCCTCTGCTTGATTGTTTTTTGGTGAGTTCATATCAGGCTGGCAGTCTTGTGATTCTCGATACAATGATTGGTTATTCTGTCTTTTCTTTCTTTCTTGGGATCTTCATGTTCTTCCTCATTTTTCTCTTTAGCTTCTTGGGTCCATGGAGTTTCTTATAGATTCCTTGCCCTAAATATTTCACTTATTTCTTTCATCATAGAATCACAGATGTGGATGGACAACCAAGGATACTTTTAGGCTTATTTTCAAGGAAGGATTCTTCTAAAGTCAAACTGAACATGTACTTATTTTTATGGCTACTACCATGGATATATACTTCATCATCTTCAATGGATCATAGGATTAGCTCCCTCCTAATCCTTGCTTCATGTATGAGTGCATGTTTTTCTTTTGGAAGTATATAATCGGCTCCCTCAATATAACATAATCCACGCTTCCGTCTGCATCCTTATTGCCTTCTGCAAAGTGTCGAAAATATTTTTCCAATTTCCTCTTGATTGTTGACTTCTTTCTGCGTTTACTTCTTCTAGGTTTCTTCAAGATTGATTCTAATTTCGACTTATCTTGTAGCTTGTATTATAGTCATAGTGATAGCATTCTTTACCTTGTTGTTCTTTCATAAGTATAGTTTCTCTTTGAACATATTATATTTTAAGAATTAGATATGCAAGATATGTACAGAAAACATGGTATGTACAAGAACAATGAGGAGTATTGTTACCTTATCTTAGAAGAAGAAGTCTTTTTCATCCTGCTTAGTCTTCTTTGTAGGTTCCTTTTCTTCGGCAACTGATGGTTTAGGTGTCTCCTTCCTTTTATTTAGCCCAGGACAATGATTCTTGTAGTGACCATACTTTCGACAGTTGAAGCATTGTATTTCTGACATATCTTTCTCTTGATTTGGATTCTTCCTTGAACCAAACTTTCTTTTGTTCCTAAACTTCTTGAATCTTGCTGTGAAGGCTTGATCATTGTACTTCTTTTGGGGTTTCTCTTTTACACTGATCCTTGATTCTTCTTGAGCACAGCAAGTCCAAAGTTCTTCAAATGTAGGATACTCCTTCCTTGTGTTCATGCTTGTGGAAAATGCATCCCATGTCTTGGGAAGACCATTGAGTACTATGTTTGCCAATTCCTTATCTGAAATGATACCTTCAATGGCTTGTAGTTGATCTCTTAACTGAGAGATTCTTACAAAGTATGATGTTATGCTGCCATCATCATTCATCTTCATTTCACGGAGCTCATTCTTCAGACTGATTACTTGTCCAATGTTTCTAACTGAGAAGAGGTTTGTTAGGGCATCATACATCTTCTTCTATGAGTCAAGATGGGTGATGTAGGGTATCAAGTGGTATTTTATAGAGTCCACTATAAGACTGATGGTATTGATGTCACCGTCTTTGAACTTCTCCATGACTACAACGTTTTACGGTTCCTTCTCTTTTCCTTATTCAAATTTGGTTCCACAATCTTTCCTTTCACAATGTCCAACACTTTATTCTTGGCAAGGATGAGGTCAATCCTTGTCTTCCATGCTTTGAAGTTAGAAGCTCCATCGAACTTGTTTTCTAACTTCATAGAGTAAGTCATGGCTTCTTTGACTTGGTCAACCCTAGATTTGACCAAAAAACTCAAACTTGACGTCTTGGCTTGCTAAGAGTACCAGGAGGTGCGCTAGGCTAGGGCGCACTGGTCTATCCAAAAATCAGGTCAATCCCTTCACTTAAGGTGACTCAACGAGAGGGTTAGGGTTTCTACAACTGCACCTGCTAGTAACTCTAGTGGCAGTGCTTTAGTAACTGCTTATGCTAGAAATCCTAGCGGCAATTCTTCAACGAGCTTAATATCCTTATGGTTATGCTCCCTTCTAGTGGTTAGACTGAATGAAGGAGGCGTGGGCCCATAACCTGTTAGAATATGATGGATTGTGCTCATTTTACCATAGAAAATATCACTATTTTCACCCAACCATAGGCCGAAGCCACCCTCCAAGCACCTTAACCTTGACAGAGAATCATTCCAGAAGCAAACCCTAGGCTAGATAGCCAAACAAAGGGCATCGTACCTTTCTCCAAGGATAGCACACCAAACAAGAGTTGATCAGATAGTCCAAACCATAACCAAGAGATAGTCCAAGCCAAAACGTAATCTGCTAGCTGCATCAGCTGCAACGACAACTCTCCTCCAAACTTGCGCACAAACTGGCTAACTGCAGTGCGCACAAGTGAGCTCTGCAGTTCTGAGAATGCCTTCCAGAATGAAGACTGGCCTCCTGTATTGATATTGATTCTAGCTAACTGCCTTGGTTGACTTCTTATTCTGGATGCCTATTTACTTAGTATATAATATTTCTTCTGGTCGACTTCTTCTCTTGTAGGCTAATAACCTAATACCAATTATCCTCTTGAGTCGACTTGTCTTCTAAGGTTATTATCCAACTCATTAGGGTTTCTTCTTGCTTCCCAGAATATTCTATTCTCGTCAGGTTTACACATGGAGGTAAATACCTCCCGCAACTACCATAATATCAACACGTTGGATCACCAATCCTGACTACCCAATGACCGTTAGATTAGCACCCAGTGACCAAAGGAAGCGCAGAAGAGAAATACAGATCTGATCCGTCTGATCTGAGTGACGAGGACCAACAACCGTCCGATCTAGTATAACTGCGAAGAGGATAATGGGTGAGAGCCATCCTCCAATTCTGTGAAACATGAAATCACAATGAGATCTGAGCCGTTGAATCTAGAGGACAAGCGGTGAGAGATCAACATTTCACTGACTAAAGAGTCAAAGGAAGGAGGTTCTCTAACCTTTGAAGTCGTGAAATGCGAAATCACGATAAGATTTGGACCATTAGATTATAAAGGGCTATGGATCGTTGATCTAGAGTATTTCGGATATCGAGAGTTAGAAGCAAGGATGATTTTATGGAAATTTATATTAAAATGTACAAACTTGGGCTAATCATACTAGTCCTTAATATGAAAAATGTAAAATGTTTGGCGATAGTTTTGTTAAAATATTCAAATTTCTAAGAATTTTATGTAGTTTCTATAAAATTTTGGTGATTTTTAAGGTAAAATAATTTTATTCGATGGAATTTGGGCAAATCATTTTTAGAAAAAATGGAAATTAGCGAATATTTTCTTGGGAAAAACCATGGAAAATTAGCCCAATTATGAAATTTAGCCCCTAAAATCATCTATGGTGAGAAGAGTCAAGGCTAGCTCACATTCAAACATCTGAAACGCAAAATCGCAATAAGATCTGGATCGTTGATTGTTATGAAGTTCGAGTTCTCGAAGAGGAGATCTTGATCATTGGATCGAGGACTAATCTGGGCCATCAGATCCAGGAGAAGAACATGTGCCACGAGAGTAAATCCATGTCAACAAGGACAACTACAAACCACGTCACGCAGGAACTCATGAAATCCCGAAATGTACATGGTAATCACGACCGCTGATCTAAGGTGATTGAAGTCGAGAGTTCGAGAATCGGAAGAAGGGAGGTGCTCTAACTTCCGACATCGCGAGTCGCGAAGACGCGAAACACTCGAATTTTTGGCTCGTGGTCATAGCCAAGGTCACATCGTCGTTGGATTAAGGTAGGAGCTAGTGTTTTTAGGCTCCACTTCGAAGTTTCACGAGTTGGGAAAATCGAGGTGACTCACAGTCGATCACGCGAAACGACTTTTGTTTGGCATATGGTTACAACGAGTGGGCATGTGGGGAGAAACACGCCTGGTGCTAGTTCGAGCAGGTAAAGTTCGCGAGGAACATATTTTAAGGGTCATCAAGTCTCTGCGGATTTAATCCAACAGTGTTGATTAATCGACATTTTGAGCGAAGGGTGACTGTTGCACTCCACAAACTATTGATCAGTTACAATTTAGTTAGCAGAACTGAATCATAGTTCTTGGGTTTTTTGGCGATTCGGTTGGGTGTGCGTTTCTTTGGAGATTCGAAGTGTAACTAAATGGAAGGATTGTATAAAATAAATACACCGTGACTGAGTTATGTTGGTTTTTCTCACTGGAAAAATGAGTTGAATTAGGAGAAAAGAAAATCACAGTATGCACAGTGTGAGATCAAACTCAAAGATGAGAAATAGAAGCTGAACAGAACAGAAAAGGTGAAGAGAGCAGAATTTACACATACCAAGGAGCATGAGAGGAACAAAGAAAGAACAGATAGAAAGAGACAACAAGTCAAGCCAAGTATGAACAGAACAGAAGAATAGTGAAGCAGAGAAGAATTACAGAACATAGAAGAAGTGGTAAGAATTGATATATCTGTATTTTTAGTTATTCAATCATTTATTTATAATCAGGGAGGTAGGGAGGTGCTAGGGAGGACTGTAGTCCTCTGTTATTCAAGTTGGTGCCTGAATACTGGAAGTTGTAGCTTTCATCTAGTTGTGGCTAGAAAACAAGGTGGTAGGGTGGTGCTAGGGAAAACACGGAGTTTTTTGTATGCAAGTTGGTACCTGTATAAGTGGAAGTAGGTGCTTCCATCCAGTTGGTGCTAGAACACTCAGGGAGTTGGTGCTTCCTTCTAGTGGGTGCTAGAGAAACCAAAGAGTTGGTGCTCTCAGTAAGTTGCATCTTGTAAAACAAAGGTGGTATCCTAATTTTGAGTTGGTGCTCAAAGATAGATGATGTACAGAACATAAAAGATTTCCTATCATTCGAAGAAGAAGAGGTTTTCTCCCTTTATGGGTTTCCTCATGAAAATATGTCTGTGTATATCATATGTGCGATTGATGGTTATTATTTCTATTGTTCATATCTTGTATAATCTTGATGGTCACTTGGTGAATTTAAAAAAAAAAGTTTTAAAAAACATAATATTGTTTAAGCACAGTAACAACTGATTCACCCCCCTCTCAGTTGTCTCAGTAATTTCAATAGGCACATGGTAGTACAGGAGGATGACATGGACTGTATGGATGTCGCGTTGCATCATTGCGAGGATGACACATGGTAGTACGGTGCTGACATGGAAGGTGACAAGTGGCAGTACGACTCTAACGTGGCAGGTGACAGGTGGCAGTACGACATTGACATGGCACTGACAAGTGGTAGTGATAGAGCATCTAACAAGTGTACGATGGAAATGATGTGGACCAATCAATGTTTGACATGTGGAAGTGTCCGAAATGGACAATATTGGCTAAGGAGCATCCAAAAGTTTGTTGGCTCAGAAGGGAACCAAACCCGAGACCTCCGGCAGAAGAAACAACTGTCTTAACCAATTCCATCAACAAAATCATCAAATATTCCATTAAATAGTTTGTTATTTAAGTTGTATTGTATAACTATATGCCAAAATAGGAGTCGGTCGGGGTTGACCTCGCGACCTCTGAATCGACGACCCAATGTTTTAACACTATCACTCTAACCATTGTGCCATATGGCACGCCTTGTTAAGCTCGCCAATGAAATTATATTTAAGTTTTTAATAATTGGCCATCCAAGCATATAAGGGGTCGAGTGGGGTTTGACCCTCCGACTTCCCCTATATAAAGTATGTGCCCAACCATTTGCAAGCACAAGGGGGTTCATGCAAGAACTTGGTTTGAGTTCGTTTTGTATGGATTTTCATGCCAAGAGAGGGTTTTGCATCGATTTGTGTGTCAAGAGTTTATGTTCATGAGATTTTGGGCTTTAGGACTCTTTGAGAGAAGTATAGAGTGTTTATAGTCAAAAGTTTTGGATTTCTTAGGCGGTGTCGATTTTGAAAATTACACTTGTATTTGAGCAGCATATAAGGAGGTCATTGTAAGAACACAAGTTAGATTCATTATTGTATCAATAATTTGAGCATTAATAGAGCGATATCTCATTTTGAAGTGGACCTGGAGACATATCCCAAGATGGGTGAACTCCATTATCAACTTGTGTAATGTGCCTTGATCTTTGTTGTTAATTTTTCTCTCCATGTTCGCATTTTTATTTCCACAAGTTATTATCAGTTAATGAAGTTTATGGATAAGTAAGCATTTTCACATAATATTTTGCAATTAGTCATAACGATCTTAATTTCCCGAATCTAGTCGGATGTTAGTGTCTTCTTAAGAACTAATTTAACATCTAAGGATTTTCAGATCAAGTTGGCATCAAAGCTAGTTTGATGTGTATTTGCAAGTGAATGCTTAAGAGATCCAAACTCAATCTTGGTGAAGGATCATTTGAAGAATACAATCATGTGATTGGTTTGAGGCGTGCATTTCGAAAGAAAGAAATGGATACAACAAAAGATGAGGATTATTCTAATCCAAATCCTTTTGGTACTGAAGAGGCATTCTTTTTTGCATTCATGGAAATGAAGGCTGTGGTGGAAGAAATGTACGAGGATTGAAAGAAGGCCAGGGGAGAAAGTACATCGGTAAAAACTGAAGCAGTTAAAGAAGAAGGAGAAGGTGAAGAACCTCCACAACCTCCTTCATCCCCATCATCATCATCATCATCTTCTTCTTCCTCCAATGAATGTGAACATTCTTCTCATAAGCGGAAAAAGCATTCTAAGAAGTCTTTTTATTCTCATGATTTGCCTTTGTTAAAGCTAGATGTAAAGTTTGATTTGCCTATTTATGATGGAGAGTTGAATGCAAAGAAGTTGGATAATTGGGTCAAACAGATTGAAGTATATTGCAGTGTACATAAAATCATAAAGGACACTGGAAGGATACATTTGGATACTCTTCGCTTGAGCGACACAACTTTGACATGGTGAGAGATTCAGACACAAGATGATATTATTCAAAATGGTAAAATCATCTCTTCCTAGAGAAAAAGGAGTAGGATGTGATCAGATCTTATTGTTATACGTTTGACAAGCGTGGCATTTCTGAACAGTAGTAATGAAATCCTTAAACAACGAAGGCCAGAAGTAACCAACTCGTAAGATCTTTTGGGCAGTGGCATACCCAGACATATGATCGCCACATGCTCCAAAATGACAGTCATTTAAATCTTTCTCAGCTTCATCATAGGTTAGACATCGTTGAAATACATAATAAATTCCACAATGGTAAAGGGTATCACTGAGGATAATGTATTGATGGGCTTGATACTGAATGCGACGATGATCTACACAAGAAATATCAAGGTGAAAAGTTTGGGTTTGGAGATAAATGATAATGTCTCCATACCAGATGTCGTCTGAACTGATCAGAAAGAAAGGCTCATCAGGAAAAGAATCCTTTGCCACAGTTTCTGTTTAAGTGGAGGGAAGGTCACATATACATTCGACAAAAATCAAAGATTTCTTTGACTTGGCTCGCTCAAACTCCAAATCAAACTCATGTAGAATCACTATCCATTTGGAGTATTTTCCCCCTAGCAATAATGGTGTGTAAGGATATGTTGCATAGGGTTGTAGTCGGAAATGATGGTGGTTTTGCGTAATAAGATATAATGACGAAAACGTTGAACAACTTGAACAGCTGCCAAGGCCAGTTTTTCCATATGCATATATTTGGTTTCGGTGGTTGTGAGACTCCGACTCAAATAGTAGATGACATGTTCATTGTGCGAATCATCCTCTTGGACTAGAACCATGGCTATGGTAGAGTCCGAAGCAGTCAAGTATAAGAAAAAGTATCGATTATAATCGGGAGGAAATAAGAGTGGTGTACGGGTTAAGGCAAGTTTCAAAGCTTCAAAGGATTTGTTGGCAGTGTCATCCCATACAAAATCGTGACCCTTCTTAAGAAGTTGAGTGAAACCTTTCGTTAATTCGACATAATTGGGAATGAATCGACGTAAAAAAATTTCCTTCCCTTGCAAACTTTGGAGTTGGCATAAGGTAGAAGGAGGAGGCAAATTGAGAATAACTTCAACCTTTAAAGGATCCACCCTAATCCCATGTGTAGAAACGATAAAACCAAGAAGTCATCCAGACTCCACATAAAAAACGCATTTGTGTGGATTCAATTGTATGCGATAATATCGACAATGTAGAAAAATTGCTCGTAAGTGTGTCGGGTGATCTTGGCGATGCAGAGAATGCGTCGATAAGTCATCTAGGTAAGGTTGTACAATATGCTTAATATCATGAAAATCATAAGACATAGCGCATTGAAAATTCGCACCGGTATTCTTGAGACCAAAGGGAAGTTTACGGTATGCGAAGGTACCCCAAGGGAAAATAAAAGTAGTCTTATGTTGATCCACTGGTAAAATATTGATTTGGTTATAGCCGTAGAATCCATCCATCAAAGAGAAGATTTCACTAGCGACACAATCGTCAACGATCTGGTCGACCAAAGGGGTTGGATAATTATCTTTCGGTCAATCTTTGTTAATATCTCTATAATCAAAACAAACACGGATCGTGCCTTGTTTCTTCATAACCGGAACAAGATTAGACACCCAATCATTCAATGCTACAGGGTAGACAAAACCGGCTTTAAGAAGTTTTTCAACTTTGAGTTTAATAGCAACATCTTTGCGTGGATGAACTGGGTGAAGTCTTTGTCGAATGGTTTTAGCGTCTGGGTATGTCTTAATTTCATGTACAACAATATCTAGATCAATTCCAGGCATCTCTTTGTAACTCCATGCAAAAACGTCACAAACTTCTTGGAAAAGGGCCTTGTAAATTCGGATCTCATCATGACAACATGAGGCATCGATATGAACATTTTCCACTATTCCAGGCTTAATCGAAATATCTAGAGGGACGGTGGGTGAAATATTTCCCAAGTTCCCTTCATACAAAACATCACGTGTTGGTTCAAGAACATGGGGAATAGTAATGATAGTAGACGGATTTGAAATCCTTTGATAACTCTCGATAGTCTCAGGTTCCAGGAAGATTATAGAACGATGATGCCCATCATCCCATGGGGTGTCTTCCATGGACATAACTTTCATGATCATTTCATCGGTTTGAAATACTAGGTGAACGAGGAGAAGGACTTGTCGATTGAATAGCTTGATAAGCCAATTCTGCCAGACTTAAAGGCATTTGGTCACCATAACGAAGACAGTCGTCAAAGCTAGGTACTATCCAAGGGTCATAAGACTTAGGGGTTTCACCAACAGTGGTTGAGATCATGTTAATCAAAGCGAAAAAAGGAGGAGGAACATCGGGTGGTGGAATGGGGAAAATACCCATTAACAATGAATCCTTTAAAAGACGCACACCGACATTCTCATAACCAGGAGTTGTTTTCGCAATGAAAGGAACATTACTAGTGCGCGATTTAGAACTAAAGAAGGTGAGATGATCTACAGTAACAACTTTTCCTTGGTGAGGGAAACGTGTCACACAGAAAATAGTAGAAACAACTGCGCGCATAGAATCAATCCAACTACAGCCAAGTAGAAGTTTGTAATCAAGAGGTGCATCAAACAACTCAACCTCAACAGTAACCGCTTTTCCTTCTAGCGCAATAGATAATGAAGGAAGAACACCATAAGGTTTAAACCCTGTACCATTAAAATATTTTAAAGAGGGCAGGTGAAGGCAATGATTGTCTCTTCCATTTCCCACTCCATCAGACTCTTGTTAACACCACCTAAATCCTTCAACTATTATGTGGTTTCCTCTTCCTCTTCTCTCGCGACTGCAGATCTCTTGTGGGCATAGTGAATGAGCTTGCAAATCAGAGGGCTTATATCTACAATGTTAATGCAGATTTGATTTTATTTCATTACAATTCATTGATGCAGAAGCTAAGTGATTATGGATCAAAGTATAGGATCCTTAGATATGTTGTCCAAATCATTTGCTCACTTGTCTAACTTCGTTCCTCAGATTTGGATCCCTGCAACACCAATGAAGTTTTCTCTTTACGCTGTAGTGAGCCACTACATATGAAGAGGGGAGATATTTTCTCCTACAATTGGAGTTGAAAATCTCTGAGATACAAAGTTTATTGACCAGAGATTTTGAGTTGAAATAGATGGCACTTGTTCTCCTTGGTTTATCTCTTTGAGGGGTTTTCACATTTGCCAATAGCCAAATATAATATCTCAATGTTAACGTTCTTTATCAACCCTCTTCCATGTCTTGCTTTTAGCCAGTTCTGCTCTGCTCACATCTTGTTGCAAATGTCAACATGCCATACAAATTTTTGATGTAACTTTTGTGAGGTTAATTTATACAAGTGATGTTTTATGTATTGGTAGTGCGAACTTGCCAATGTGAGAAGGATATTGGTTTTTTCATACAAAGTTTGTTGATTAGAGATTTTGAATTGAGATAGGTGGCATTTAATATTAATCTCTTTGAAGGTTTGTACATTCATCATTCATCTCGAGATGTAATATTTCATTGTTGTTTATCAACCCTCTTCCTCATCTTACTTACATCTAATTATAATGTCAACATGCCAACATTTTCTTGATGTCATACCAATATGCATTGGTAGAAAGTGAAAATGTATCACTGATTTTTTTAGGACAATAGAGGGTGTTATATTTTTCATGGTGAGGTTCGAGATTGGCTAACTTCAAGGTTCACAAGTTGAAGAGTAAGAGTCCAATAACTCTGTGAAGGAAAAAAAAACACTCCCATGGCCTACTTGAAACATTTGACTCAATCTCAATCGCATATTATTGATTTTCAGCTTGAGGATATACAATGCTTGGAATATTTTATGATGCTAGAGGCTGTAAATGTGAAATCAAATCACATACAACATGATAATATCGAGCTTAAACTCCATATAAACAACATAATGTGTAAAATTAACAGAGACTCAAAACCCAATCAAAGGTATGATAGAATCATTGCATCTATTAGATATATTGTGACTAAAATGCAAGGGGAGGCCCTCTATTTGTAGAAAATTGGAGTAGTTCAACATTTAAAAAGAATGGTTGGTAGGTATACCAAATAAGCATTTAATAATTTA
>ML827447.1:59779-71326 GCA_009831015.1 Picea engelmannii | reverse complement strand
ATAATTGCAGCTTCCTGAAGCCCAAACATCATTCGAAGCTTCATAAATCTAGGTTCAGATAAAGACTTAGTGAAGATATCAACTACTTGATCATCTGTTTTGTAATAGATAAGAGAGATAACGTTCTCATGAACCAATTGTATCAAAGAGTGAGCATGGAGATCAACATGCTTCATCTTACTATTGGCAACAAGATTGTTAACAACTTGAATGACAATCTGATTGTCACAATATATTGTAGTTGATGTCAGAACAAGAAATCCAAATTCACCCAGAAGTTGGTGAATCCAAATTGCCTATGTACCTGCATGAATGACGCCACAATATTCTTCTTCTGTAGTCAACAAGGAGACTACCTTCTGTTCTTGCACGACCAAACCAATGGTCCAATGTTGAAGTGAAACACATATGTAGAAATTTATTTTTTATCATCACTGTTGCCAGCCCTATCAGAGTCGATGAATCTGACCAACTAATTTGTACTGCAACAATACTTGATACCAAAATGAGTGGTACCCTTGAGATAACAAAAAGTTCATTTTATTTATTTCCAATGACTTTCTCTGGGTTCCTACATAAACAGAGAAACCACATTGACAACAAAGGAAATGTCAGGTCGACTATGAGTAAGATAAATAAGACTGCTGACCAATTGTCGATAGAGAGTAGCATCAATTTTGGGAGTTTGACAAGTTTTGTTTATCTTTACTTCAAATTGAAAAGGATTAACACATGGATTACAATCTACCATCTTAAAATGTGTCAAAAGATCCATTACATATTTAGATTTAGAAATGAAAAAATTATCACACAATGGTAATACTTGAAGACCCAAAAAATAATTCAGAGTACCAAGATCTGTCATGTCAAAGGAGTCAACAAGTTGTTTCTTCAATATAAGAATGAGATCAATGTTATTGCCAGTGATGACAAGGTCATCGACATATACAACAACAATCAAGGTGTTTCCATTGGTATGGAGTACATATAAGCTGTGATCAGATTCACAATGTTTGAAACCAAGTCGAAGAAATAAACTGTCAATCTTAGAATACCAAGCTTTGGGAGCTTACTTCAAATCATAGAGAGACTTCTTGAGTCGACAAACTAGGTTATAATCTGTCACAAAACCATGAGACTGTTCCATGAAAATATCTTAAAATAGGTCTCCATGAAGAAATACACTCTTCGCATTCATCTGATGGTCCTGCCATCCAGATCGAGCAATAAGAGAAATAATCATTCGAATAGAGTTCATCTGTGCAACATGGGAAAATTTCTCAGTGTAGTTGATACCTTCTTGTTGAGAAAATCCCTTCGCAACCAAGCTATATTTATGATGCTCAACAACACCTTTAGAGGTAAATTTGGTCTTGTAGATCCATTAACACTTCACAACATTCTTTCCTTGCAGTTGGGGAACTAATTCCCAAGTATGATTCTTCGACAAAGAATCCAATTATGTCTGCATAGACTACTCCCATTCAAGTTGACCTTGGACATTTGATTGTTAATGTTAGTGGTAGCATCAAACATGTGCTTCCACATTGACATGTGTCTAGCATGTGGAAGTCGTCGAAAGTGTTCTATCCTTGAGTTTACTTTAATTAAAAGGAATTAATTGAAGTAAAGTATTTTTATTAGTTCATTGAGTTAATTAAGGAAAGTGCTAAAAGTAATTAGCATGTAATCTAAGCATGTAAATTTTAAGTGAGTGTGAGAAGTCATCTCAACCGTCAACTACTTTGGAGATTAGAAATAGATTGTAACTCATAATTATAAAAACAATGCTAGGGTGAAGGAGGAAGACACTTGTGTTGAGGGAGTCGACATAGACACTTTGGTGAGAGATCAATGTCGATACTTTTGGTGAGATTCCAAGGTCAGAGATAACAAATAAGGACTTTTTCTAGTGTGAGGAGTGTAGAAGCAAATAACGACTTTTTATTACACTTGGGTGAGGAGATCTCACTGGTTGGGTGAAGGGATTTCATCCAAGTGTTGATGCAGAAAGGGTTGGATCACGAAGGACCGTGATTCAATATCTTGGATATTTGAAGAAGGACGTCCATCTAGATATCATATAGGTCAAGGAGAAGAGAGAGAAGAGGCAGCCGTAGGTGGGGTTTCAATTGATAAAAGCCAAGGGAAGGCGTAGCACTATACAAAATATTCCGTATAGTATTTCCATACATGTATGCGAGTTTCAGTGTAGACATTCGTGTATGTATACGATTTTACTGAAGGAAAGACGTGTACACCTCGGAAAACATGCTGGTACAGGATCATACAATAACACAAGCATTTCCATGTTTTCGTGCAGTGTATATTCTCTTAGTGGGCCATTTTCCCCGTTACGTGAGCCTTGATTTGACCTTAATAAAGTCATCTAAGTACTGGTTTTCCCTCTGGGGTTTTTCTAGGGGTTTATACCCAAAAATATTGGTGTCTTGTGTGTGAGATTTTGGTTTCCTTGTTTATGCTTCTGTTGTATGTTTAGTTGATTACTCAATTGTGCTTGTAGTAGATAAATTGATTTTATTTTGAGCTAACTGCTGGGTGTTGGGTTGAAGTGGTAAAATCAACATGGTATCAAAGTGTGATCTTTGAAGGGAGGAAACCATGATCTCATGGTATCAGAGCATATGCTCTGAAGAGGAAGCCAATCTTAGGTGTTGCAACAAATCTTATCAGGTTGATAACCAACATATGGAAATTAGAGGATGGATTTCAGGGAAACAACATTACTTAGGAAAAACATGGGTTTTTGCAGGTGTACATGGGTCACATAAGGGATGGATAGGTACATATGTAGGAGACTGAGAGAAAAATCACGTACATATATGGGCTACAGTGAGAACAATGGCGTACATACACAGGTTGCAGTGGTGATAATCACGTACATACACAAGCTGTAGTGGTGAAAATCACGTACATGGCTATATAGGACATTACAAGGGAAGTTTCAGGAGAGAGTTATCCGATCAGATATTGGATATGGAAACTTGATTGCGATTCAAGGATAGGTTGGATGGGGTTTCCAACTATAGTCCTTGGAAGGAGGATCACGTTGGTGTTGATGGAGAACGAGATCTGGGAATTTGTTAATACTCAGATAACTCCACTAGCAGATGCAACATAACTGGTCATCCATAATCAGAAGGATGTGAAAGCCAGACTCATCATTATAGATGGAGTGAAGGATCACTTGATTCCTCATGTATCAGGAAAGAATACTGCTAGGGACATGTGGGAGGCTCTGGATAATTTATTTTAGAGCAAGAATGAGAATCACAAAATGGTGCCGAGAGAGAAGCTCAGAGACACAAACATGACATGATCAATTACGTGGACAAGTTATCTCACCAAGATCTGACAGGTTCGAGATGAACGGGTTATAGTTGGGGAGATAGTGGCTAATTCAGAGTTGGTGAGGGGACGCTAAAAGGATTGATGAAGGCCTGGACACCGTTCATCAAAGGAATTATGGCATGCAAAAATTTTCTTGATTGGTCAAGGTTGTGGGATGAATTCATTCTGGAGGAACTTTGAGATGAAGATCTGAACGAAGGTCGACACAAGAATGATGAGAACCTTTCTCTTTCCAGTCAGGAAAGGAAGGGAAAGTTCAAGAAGTTTTCCAGTGGAGAGTCTACCTCTCAAGGAAACAAGAACAATGACATGAGCAAAGTCAAGTGCTTTGCATGTCACAAGTTTGGGCATTATGTAGGTCAATGTATGGATATGAAGAAGGGTGGAAATAAAACATAATTAGAGGTAGCTGTGTCGACAAAGACTCAATTGGATGAGTTTTGCAAGAAGTTTGAACATACAAAGTTCTTACTTGTTTCACAGACTTCCTCTGGTACCATATAGATAGTGGAGCCACATTTCATATGACAGGAGCATGAGAGGTGTTCGAGAGCTTCAGAGAGTCTAACTCAGAGATGCATATGGAACTTGGTATGGGGACCAAACATGCAGTAAAAGGATCTGGAACAGTGCCATTCTGGAGGGAGTCAGGAGGTGTGTTGAGAGTGAGAGATGTGCTATGGGTGCCATAACTCAAGATGAGTGTGCTATCAATATCAATGATTGCGAATAAGGGATTTGACATAGCGTTATAGGATGGAAAGGTGTTGATCAAGCCCACATGATCTAGCTCAGACAAAACAATTGTTCTATGAGTTAGAGAGAACAAATTGTATAGGATGAAGGGCCAGCCTATGTGAGCAATGGATAGCAACAAAGTGACAAAGAATAAGGAGCAGGTAGCTTTGAAGTTTGAAAAACTCATAGGGAGTCATCCTTCATGTTTAGGTGGGAAGGAACAACCTTCAAAGTATATTGAGAAGGAGTTATGGTACGATATGACCATGCAGGATGCTTAGGAGAAGAAGGCTTATAGGAGCATGACCAGAGGGAAGTCTTCGAAGATAGGTCCAAGCGATATGGAAGGGATAACTTACGTGTCATAGGGAGCAAACAATCAGGTGGATAGGATAACATGCATGGTAGCATATCTGATAGAGAAGATAGAGACAACTCTAGGTGGGAGAAGTACCTTCCTCTCTAAGAGGGAGTGTTGATGCTAGTGGTAGCATCGAACAAGTACTTTTGCATTGGCATGTGTCTAGCATGTGGAAGTCGTTGAAATACTTCTATCCTCGAGTCTACTTTAATTAAAAGGAATTAATTAAAGTAAAGTGTTTTTATTAGTTAATTGAGTTATTTAAGGAAAGTGATAAAAGTAATTAACATGTAATCTAAGCATGTAAATCTTAAGTGAGTGTTAGAAGTCATCTCATCTGTCAATCACTTTGGAGATTATAATAGATTGAAACTCATAATTATAAAAACAAGGCTAGGGTGAAGGAGGAAGACACTTGTGTTGAGGGAGTTGACACAAAGATTTTGGTGACAGATCAAGTTCGAGAATTTTGGTGAGATGCCAATGTTGGAGATAACAAATAAGGACTTTTTCTAGTGTGAGGAGTGTAGAAGCAAAGAAATACTTTTGCTTACACTTGAGAGAGGAGATCTCACTGGTTGGGTGAAACGATTTTGTCCCAGTGTTGATGCAGAGAGAGTTGGATCATGAAGGACTGTAATTCAATATCTTGGATATTTGGAGAAGGACGCCCATCTAGAGATGATATAGGTCAAGGAGAAGAGGGAGCAGAGACAACCGTAGGTCGGTTTCAACTAATAGAAACCAAGGGAAAGCATAGTGTCGTACACAATTTTCCCTACAATATTTCTATACATGTACATGGGTTTCATTGGAGACAATTGTGTATGTACGCGGGTTTGCTGAATTAAAGGCACAAACACCTCAAGACGCATGCTGGTACAAGATCGTACAACATCACATGCATTGCCAGGTTCGTCTGCAGTGTTATAGGAGCCCTGATTTGACCTTAATAAAAACATCTAAGTACTGGTTTACCTCCAAGGTTTTTCCAAGGGTTTATACCCGAAAATATTGGTGTCTTGTGTGTGAAATTCATGTTTTACTTATTTATGCTTCCGTTGCATGTTTAGTTGATTACTCAGCGGTGATTTTAGTAGATAAAGTGATTTTATTTTGAGATAACTATCGGGTGCTGGGTTGAAGTAGTAAAATCAACATGGTATTAGAGCGTGATCTCTGAAGGGAGGATACCAAGAGCACATGGTATCAGAGCACATGCTCTGAAGAGGAAGCCAATATGAGGTGTTGCAACAGATCTTATTAGGTTGATAGTAAGTAGACATGAATCGATTGAAAATTTTCACGGGGACAACAATGTTGAGGTAGAACATGGGTTTTTGTAGGTGTATGGAGGTGTATGCGGGTCACAAAAGGGACAATCACGTACATATGTGGGAGACTGAGAGCACATTCACGTATATACACAGGCTGCAATGAGAACAATCACATACATACATGGGTTGCAGTGGTGACAATCATGTACATACGCAAGCTATAGTGGTGACAATCACGTATAGCGCTGTACATGGAAATACATGGGAAATTTTAGCAGAGGGTTATCAGATCATATCTTTGAGATGCCAACTGGATTGCAATTCAAGGCTAGGTTGGATGGGGTTTCGAACTATAGCCCTTGGAAGGAGATGATCATGTTGGTGCTAATGGAGAATGAGATCTGAGAATTTGCTAATACTTAGATAACTCCACCAACATATGTGACAAAACTGGTCATCCATAATTAGAAGGATGTGAAATCTAGACACATCATTCTAGATGGAGTGAAGGATCACTTGATCCCTCATGTATCAGGAAAAAATACTGCCAGGGACATGTGGGAGGCTCTAAAGAGTTTATTTTAGAGCAAGAATGAGAATCACAAAATGGTGCTAAAAGAAAAGCTCAGAGACACAAATATGACATGATAAAATATGGTGACAAGTTATCTCAACTAGATCTGACAAGTTCAAGATGAATTGGTTGTAATTGGGGAGACAATGGATGATTTAGAGTTGGTGAGGATGACACTAAAATAATTCACAAAGGAGTGGACACCGTTCATCAAATGGATTGTGGCATGAGAAACGCTCCCTGATTGGTCAAGGTTGTCGGATGAATTTGTTTAGGAGGAACTTCAAGATGAATATATGAATGGAGGTCGACACAAGAATGATGAGAAATTTTCTCTTGCCAGTTAGGAAAGGAAGGGCAAGTTCAAGAAGTTTTCTAGTGGAGAGTTTGCCTCTCAATATGGAAAGGAGAAATACATTGATAAAGTCAAGTGCTTTGCTTGTCACAAGTTTGAGCATTATGCAGGTCAATGTCCGAATAATAATAATGGTGGAAACGAAACACAACCAGAGGTAGCTACATCGGAAAACACTCAATTGGATGAGTTTTGCAAGAAGTTTGAACATATGATGTTCTTACTTGTTTCCCAGACTTCCTTGGGAAATATATCAGTTGGTGCATAGCTAATAGATAGTGGAGCCACATGTCATATGACAGGAACACAAGAGGAGTTTGAGAGCTTCACAGAGTCTGACTCAGAGATGCATGTGGAACTTGGTATGGGAACCAAGCATGAAGTAAAGGGATATGGAACAATGCCATTCCAGATGGAGTCAAGATGTGTGTTGAGAGTGATGAATGTGCTATGGGTGCCAGAACTCAGGAGGAGTATCTCTCAGTCTCAATGATTGATAATAAACGATTTGACGTAGTGTTCTAGGATGGAAAGGCATTGATCAAGCCCAACAGATCCAACTCAGACACAACAATTTTTCTAGGAGTTAGATAGAGCAACTTGTATAGACTAAAGGGACAACCTATGCGAGAAATGACTAGCAACAAAGTGGTAGAGAAGAAATAACAGGTAGCTCCGAAGGTTGAGCAGCTCTGAGGGAGTCAGCCTTCAGGTTTAGGTGCGAAGGAGCAACCTTTCAAGTCTATTGAGGAGTCATGGTACGATATGGCCATGCAAGATGCTTAGGAGCAATAGACTTGTAGGAGCATGATCAGAGGGAAGTCTCTGAAGACACGTCCGAGCAACATGGCAGGGATAACTTTCATGTCAGAGGGAGTGACTAATTAGGTGGATTGGAGAACATACATGGTAGAAGATCTGATAGTGATGATAGAGCTAACTCCAGGTGGGAGAAGAACCTTCCTCTTTAAGAGGGAGTGTTGATGTTAGTGGTAGCATCAGACATGTACTTCCGCATTGGCATGTGTCTAGAATGTGGAAGTCATCAAAATCCTTATATCCTTGAGTTTACTTTATTTAAAATGAATTAATTAAAGTAAAGTGTTTTTATTAGTTAATTGAATTATTTAATGAAAGTGATAAAAATAATTAACATGTGATCTAAACATGCAAATCTTAAGTGAGTGTGAAAAGTCATCTCAACCGTCAACCACTTTGGAGATTAGAAATAGATTGTAACTCATAATTATAAAAGCAAGGCTAGGGTGAAGGAGGAAGACACTTGTGCTGAGGGAGTCGACATAGAGACTTTGGTGAGAGATGAAGGTCGGGACTTTTGGTGAGATGCCAAGGACAGAGATAGTAAAGACAAACTTTTTCTAGTGTGAGGAAAGAAAATAAGCACTTTTGCTTACACTTGAGTGAGGAGATATCACTAGTTGGGTGAAGGGATTTCATCTAAGTGTTGATGCAGAGAGGGTTGGATCACGAAGGACTTTGATTCAAGATCTTGGATATTTGGAGAAGGACGTCCATCTAGAGATCATATAGGTCAAGGAGAAGAGAGAGAAGAGGAAGTCCCAGGTGGGTTTCAGCTGAAAGAAGTCAAGAGAAAGTGTAGCATCGTATGGAAGCTGCCATATAGTATTTTCGTACATGTACGCGGATTTCAATGAAGATAGTCGTGTATGTACATGAGTTTGTTGAAGGAAATACACATACACCTTAGGAAGGGTGCTGATACAGGGTTGTACAACAACACGAACATTTTCAAGTTTGTCTGCAGTGTATATTCTCTTAGTGGGCCATTTTCCCTATTACGAGAGCCTTGATTTGAGTTTAATAAAGCATCTAAGTATTTGTTTTCCCTCTGAGTTTTTTGGAGGGATTTATACCTAAAAATATTGGTGTCTTGTGTGTGAGATTTTGGTTTCCTTGTTTATGCTTCCGCTGCATGTTTAGTTGATTACTCAACTGTGCTTTTAGTAGATAAAGTGATTTTATTTTGAGCTAACTATCGGGTTTTGGGTTGAAGTGTTAAAATAAACATGGTATCAGAGTGTGATCTCTGAAGGGAGGAAACCAAGACCACATGGTATTGGAGCACATTCTCTGAAGTTGAATCCAATCTCAGGGGTTGTAACAGATCTGATCAGGTTGATAACCAACAGACGAAAATCGAAGGACAAATTTAAGGGAAACAAGAGTATTGAAGTAGAACAAGGGTTTTTGCAGGTGTATGAAGGTGTTCATGGGTCAAAGAAGGGACAATTGCGTACACATGCGGGATATTGAGAGCACAGTCGCATACATACGTCGACTACAGTGAGAAGATTCACGTACATACACGGGTTGCAGTGGTGATAATCACATACATATGCGGGCTGTGGTGGTGACAATTGCGTACATGACTGTACACAAAAATACATGGAAGTTTTATTAGAGTTATCAGATTAGATCTTGGAGATGACAACTGGATTGCGATTCAATGATAGGTTGGATGGGGTTTTCAACTACATTCCTTGGGAGGAGAGGATCATGTTGGTATTGATGGAGAACGAGATTTGAGAATTTTCTAATACTCATATAACTCCACCAACAAATGCTAGAAAATTGGTAATTCATAATAATAAGGATGTGAAATCCAGACACATCATTCTAGATGGAGTGAATGATCACTTGATCCCTCATGTATTAGGAAAGAATATTGTCGGGGACATGTGGGGGGCTCTGAAGTGTTTATTTTAGAGTAAGAATGAGAATCACAAAATGGTATTGAGAGAGAAGATCAGAGACAGGAAGATGACATGATCATATATGGTGACAAGTTATCTCACCTAGATCAGATAGGTTCGAGATGAATTGGATGCAATTAGAGAGACAATGGCTAATTCAGATTTGTCGAGGGCGATGTTAAAAGGATTCACGAAGGAGTGGACACTGTTCATCAAAGGAATTGTGGCACAAGAACGCTCCCTGATTGGTCAAGGTTGTGGGATGACTTTGTTCGAGAGGAACTTCAAGATGAAAATTTGAATGGAGGTCGACACAAGAATGAGGAGAACCTTGCTCTTATCAATCATGAAGGAAAGAGCAAGTTCAAGAAGTTTTCCAGTGGTCCATCTATCTCTCAAGACGACAAGAAGAAGGACATGAGTAAAACCAAGTGGTTTTCATGTAACAAGTTTGGGCATTATGCAGGTCAATGTACGAATAGGAAGAAGGGTGGAAACAAAATGCAACCAGAGGTAGCTGCGTTGACAAAGACTCAATTGGATGAGTTTTGCAAGAAGTTTGAACAGATGAAGTTCTTACTTTTTTTCCATAATTTCTTGGGCACCATATCAACTAGTGCATGGCTAATAGATAGTGGAGCTACATATCATATGACAAGAGCACGAGAGGTGTTTGAGAGCTTCACAGAGTTTGACTCAGAGATGCATGTGTAACTTGGTATGGGGACCAAGCATGCAGTAAAGGGATTTGGAACAATGCCTTTCCGGATGGAGTTAGGAGGTGTGTTGAGAGTGACGAATGTGCTATGGGTGCCAAAACTCAAGAGGAGTGTGCTCTTAGTATAAATGATTGAGAAGAATGGATTTGACATAACGTTCTAGGATGGAAAGACGCTGATCAAGCCTAGAGGATATAGCTTAGATGCAACAATTTTTATAGGAGTTAGAGAGAGAAACTTGTATAGGCTAAAGGGCCAACCTATGCGAGCAATGGCTAGCAACAAAGTGACAAATAACAAGGTGCAGGTATCTCCAAAGGTTGAGCAACTCAGAGGGAGTTAGCCTTCAGGTTTAGGTGGGAAGGAACAACCTTCCAATTTTGTTGAGAATGAGTCATGATATGAGATGGCCATGTAGGATGCTCAAGAGAAAGAGGATTCTAGGAGCATGATTAGAGGGAAGTCTTCGAAGACATGTCCAAGTGAGATGGCAAGGATATATTTCGCATCTAAGGGAGCAACCAGTCAGGTGGATTGGAAAGAAGACATGGTGGTAGATTTGATTGCGAAGATAAATCCAACTCCAGGTGGGAGAAGCACCTTCCTCGCTAAGAGTGAGTGTTGATGTTGGTGGTAGCATCAAACACGTACTTCCGCATTTGCATGTGTCTAACATGTGGAAGTCGTCGAAAGCCTTCTATCCTGGGTCATGGCATCTTATCTACATGCCAATCTCGCATGTCAGGGATAATATAGCAAAATAAAAAATAGTTTTTAATTTTTTTATAAAATTTTATATTTGAATGTTATTTTTTTATTTTATTTTTGTAATTTTAAGTATTTTTTTAAAATTTTATGTTTAAAATTTATTAATTTAGTTTTTTATTTTATTTTATTTTATAATATTTTTGAATTTTGTTTTGTGTTTTTAACCTTTTCAAAGTTTTTTGGGACATAAATTTGTTTTTTACCTTTATTTATTTATTTATTTTCTCATTTTCTCTTAGTTTTCATATATATTTTTAATTTTTTGATCTTTAATCTTTATTTTAATATATATATATATATATATATTTTTTTAAATTTCAATTCTTTTCTTTTTCTTAGTTTTTCTTTGCTTTTAATTTATCAAAAAATAAATAAATTATATATTTTTGCTAAATATTAAAAAATAATGTTATTTAACTACAATTATTTTCTATGTATTGAAGTAAAGGTAAACAATGTGTTAAACATGATGCTTTTCACTATATTTTAAACATACATAACCATAAATTAATTAAGGAGACACAATTATATGAAAACTCTTAATTTCAAAAAAGTAAATGGTAAACACTATTTTTAACATTGAAAGAAGAATGGAAAAATGATTAAAAACACTGTTGAATTTTTTTTTTTTTTTTTTGGGAAAATAGA
>ML827447.1:42894-54761 GCA_009831015.1 Picea engelmannii | reverse complement strand
TCCAAACGGCACCACTGTGAATTCATAATGACCGTACCTTGTTCTAAAGGCGGTCTTGCTAATGTCCTCATCATTTATTCTCACTTGGTGATATCCAGATCTGAGATCTATTTTTGAAAATATTTTTGCATCCTTCAACTGATAAAAAAGATCATCAATCCTTGGCAGAGGATCCTTGTTCTTGACAATGACCTTATTCAACTGCTGGAAATCAATGCACAGTCAAAACGTCCCATCTTTCTTCTTCACGAATAGGACCGGGGCTCCCCAAGGTGACAAGCTGGGGCGAATGTATCCCTTCTTTAGTAGCTCTTCAAGCTGCAATTGCAACTCTTTCATCTCTGGCGTACTCATTCTATAAGGAGCCTTCGAAACTGGAGTTGCTCCAGGCATCAAATTTATAGAAAAATCGATGTCCCTCTTCAGAGGTAGTCTAGGTACCTCCTGAAATACATCCTTGAACTCTTTGAGTACCTCGTGATCTTCTAGATTCGAGACTACATCTCGGGATGCTTCTTCCACCCGAGCTGCATATAATTGACAACCTTTTTGGTAACATTTCTTCAGCTGCATGGCTGAGATTTCCCTAACAACCATAGCTCTGGGACTTCCTTGGACTGTTACCGGTTTTCCCTCTTCGTTCAGGCATGTAATCCTCTTGTTACGACAATCCATAAGGGCATGGTGTTGGTCCAACCAGTCCATCCCAATTAAGAAATTGTATGAGCCTAAAGGCAAAATGTTCAATTCATCCTTAGTGCTCATTCCTTTCATATCCACTGAACAAGACTTAATCAATTCAATGACCTTCCTCTTGGTCCCTGTGGCTAACTTCACTAACCAAGACTTTTCATGTTTGCTTCTTGTTAAATGCAAACTTTCCACCACTCTAGGATCTATATAACTATGGCTAGCCCCCGAATCAATTAAAATAACAAGTGGTCGGTTGTTGATCGTACCTTCCACTTCAATCATGTGCGATTGAAATTTTGCTTGTTTGTTGTCGAGGGCTGCATAGATCCTCGACATTCTGCTGCCCATATCCTCCACTGTTTCAACTTGCTAAACAATATGGACAATTCTTGCTTTGTCTTTTCTGTGGGGCCAGTCTCTGTACCTATGATTCCCTTTATAGCCTCAACACTCCATAGGTGGAGACCTTGTCATGTTCTCACTCCCTTCAACTTTCCTGGGGTCTCTAAAAGATGACTGTCCCCAAGGGTTGTTCTTGAAAAAGGGAGGCATGTTTCCCTTCTGCCTCTGTTCTTTCTTAAACCTCTTCTGGTCATCCAAAGCCTTCCGAAAGGTAGGCTTTTTTCTTTGTTGTTCGTATAATCATTTCACCCTTCTTATTGTTTCTTCCATAGTCTTAGGATCATCATATTGAATCTTGTCACCAATGGAAGGTGGCAGTCCACTCAGATACCTCTGAATTTTAACAACCTCGTCTTTGATGAATGGAACATACTTCAGTAATTCCATAAAACTTCGTTCATACTCATCAATGGTCATACTTCCCAACTTGAGTTCGAAGAATTCCTTCATCTTTCTGTCATAGTATCTTTTGGTCAGGTATTTCTTCTCGAAATACCTCTTAAAATCCTTCCACGCGACCTCTTTCTCTATGATGTGTTGCACCTGGACCAACTGATCCCACCACATGGATGCTTTTCCTTTCAGCTGGTACATTGCAATTCTTCCTTCTGCATGGTCAGAATAATTCTGTAGTTGGAAGTATTTCTTCATACCCAACAACCATATTTCAATATCTTTTTCCTTCTTATGTTCACCATCGAACGTAGGTGGTTTAATCTTGTTGATTTCCCCTTTCAATTCATCCCTTCCAGATTTTCGGTGCTTTCTGGTAGGAGACGAGCTCGAACTACCACGTGTTCCCCTACTAGAATGTATTTGGGAGCGACTAAGATGTCGGCTACCACTCCTCGACCTCCTTTTCCTCTCGGGAGTCCTGACACTTTTTGATCTCCTTCTTCTCCCAGGGGTTCTGCGACTCTCCGTCTTACTTGAGTCTCTTCCCTTCTCGAGTTTCCTCTCTATTCTTTCCAAGCTCTTCAAAAATTTTAAGTTTAATACACCCTGCCGATCCCTGAATTTCATGAGCTTTCGGTTATCAGCTTGGTGAGCCTGGGCCTCTCTTTGCAATCCTTCAATGATTTTCATTATGTGTCCTTCCTTATCCTTTTCTTTTCCATGCCCATTGGAGTTTGATCCTTCCACTTCCACATTGACATCATTTCCTTCTCATTCGTCTCCTGTTTTGGAGGCAATCTACACCTTTTCCCATTCCATACTCGGCATTGGTTAACTGGAGTCCTGACCCTCATTGAACTCTGCACACGCACTGTGCAATTCAATTCGAAGTTTGTTAGGCCATTAAAACTTCATGAACAATCCAAAACATTTATACGCCAATACGAACAAGAACAAAAGACATTTCAATTCAAATAAGTTTTCTGAGCTCTCATTCGGCTCTGCAATTTTCGGGTCTTCGAAACTTTCGTTTTCGACATTTTGGGACTTTCGGGCCTTTGGGTTTTTGGTACCCAGGACTTCGGGTTTTCGGTCCACGAGGCTTTCAGACTTTCTTTCCTTTCCAACCCCCGACTTTCGAAATTTCGATTTACTCTACCCTCTGGGCCCACATAGCACAGTGGTCACCCACAACCACGGTGGCACGTGGCACGTTCATGAGGGTCCACGTCGCTTTTAATGACATCATCAAGTCCCACCCCTCTCGCTTTTCTTCTCGACCCACTGGCACGTGGTACATTTCCATGTGTCCACGTCCATTCCTAGTAAAATCCAACGGTCAGATCTTTTTCAGATCTACGACGCAAATCCTTTCGGCGTTTCGGGCATCAGAAGTTCGTGCATCCGCACATCTTGAACTTCCATTTGCCGAAATCCTGAAATCACTGTCTAATAAAATACTTAATACGATGGTAAAGTTATTCTCCCCACGATCTATGGTGTAGATTGTTTCGAGATTTCGGGGTTTTGGGTTTCAGAGCTGTTCACCTCTCCTCACTTCCCATCTCCCAAAACGTCGATTTCTTCCTGGCACAATTAACGATCCAGATCTCTCTTAGATCGATGGTTATGATCCAATCATGAATTCACATTTTGTGAATTCTCACGCCTTTGACCATTTCAAGTTATGAGTCAACGAAAGGTTGATCGCTCCCCACACATTCTTTCTGATGGACGGTCCTGACTAATTAGGGATTTCGCGTATCGCGATCTCCACACTCCTGTGCAATTCCAAAGGGCTTTAAACCCCATGCACACTTTCCAGATCTGACAGTCACGAGGGTTCACCTTCCCTCCCGAACAGATCCTAAAGCTCCAACACTTATGGTGTGGAGTCCTCTTTCCTATGTACTTATACCACACTGGCTGCGGTTTCATAACACCGCTATACCTCCTGAGCTTAAAAAAAAACTCGTCAAGTAACTCCTTGACACTTTGGAGAAAACTAGGGTCCGAAATTGGCCTTCCAAACCCAATTTCCCTTCGCATTCTCGGTCCAAAGACCGCTCCACTAGCCCATCTAGGCTCGATATCGAAACCTTGGCTCTGATACCAAATTGTAGCGCACCTTTTCAGCTACCATGGCTTAATCGCTCTTAAAAGAAAACTTTAACACCACATGGTACATAACTCATACAGGTATTATATAATCCACATGCATTTAAACAAATAAACACATTCTACACAGAGTATTCATATGAGTTACTGCCATAATTAACAATCAATAGCGTTTCATACTAATTCATATACACAAYGGAAATCATGATAACATAARCAKTAGAGTCATGCAAAAMTATGATTAAAACATAATCAGATACTTATCTTTTAACAGTGGTAGAATCCACCAACCAAGTGCAGGCCTTCCACGAACCTCCCAGCCTTAGACCACACTGCTCATCAGCTCAGCAGTGGGTCACCCCCGAGTTGGACTAAGCTCCACCCTGAGACAAGGAATCCTAGGTTAGGCTGAGGTTACAGGGAAAACAATACACAGCCACAGGAAGGAATTCTCTCCCAGGAACCACCCACACTCACTGCCCACAGTCCCTCATTCCCCACATGCCTGTTCCACCCCAGGAGGATACACCTTCTCTGTCACCTAGACAGTCCTTCGGCTGCTAACCTCCCTTGCCTTGGGTTACAGCAACAGACCGGACCAGAAGTCTCCGGGCTTTGTGGTAGCTACAGGGTTCCTTCCAGGAGTTCTCTCCTTCCTCTGCGCACTCTCTCGCCTGGAGAGAATCGCTCACAGACATGGATTTTTCCACAGGCTCAGCATTGGAAAAAATGGCTTAGGGTCATGGCTTCAGGACAAAGATCTCATGCACAGGCTCGATCTCGGGCAGTGGATGCACACGGATTCCCCAGACACAACACGGGCTTTTTCCGATTCAAACAGAGGTGAAACCAACTCTTTCAGAATTGATCACAGTTTTCTGGTTCAGTACGGAGGTATACACAGGTTTTTTCAGTTCGGAAGGTGTACGAGGTTTTTCTGCAGAGCTCGCGTCGGTCATACTGCTCAGAGCCCATACCCCTCCGACAGTCCGCTCCCATCCAAGTGTGTACACCCTTCATGGTCCACCCAAACTGTTTTATTCGCATGCACCAGGGTCGACACTTGTCGCCCTGGAGATTGCATGTGTTCCACCAGGACGCATCACCTTCCCTTGGTCAGGACTTAGGAATAATAATATAAATGGCACATGTTCTTTTGGAATAATAATAAAATATTATTCCTAGGCTTAAGCCCCCCCCTAGGCTAAACACTTAGCCCCTTTTTCCACCTTCCAGCCCCTAATCCCTTGCCTTCTCTGTGGAAGCTCAATCCCCCTTCACTCATTCATCTGGTCGGTCTGCACCTGGCGGTGTTTACAATTTTATTAAATGTTTTTGCATATATACAAGTACAAAATCAGGCCCTTTGCCTCCAACCCTTAGGCTCTTTGGCCTAACAATCACATAAACCCACCGGCTTATACAATCTTGGCTCACCATCCTATAACACATATTTACAATTCATTTCATACATCAGATTTACAACTGGGCTCGGCCTTGGAGACATTACACAATTGTTTACCCGGTCTTGAAGCTTGTTGACTATTCCTTCCCATGTTGACATCTTGTAGGCTTTGTCTGTCAGGGGGATGCCTAAGTACTTGGTTGGCAAGGTTTTGCGTTCAAAGCCCAGGATGTTGGCTAAATTCCTTTGGATAGTTGGGTTGGTGTTAAAGAAGAAGATCATTGATTTGGACTGGTTTATCTCAGCCCCCGAGGCTTCCCCAAACTCATCTAATATTCGTTTGTAGGCTTCCGCTTCCTTGACTGTGGGCATGCCATGAAGTAAGGTATCATCCATGAACTTTTGGTGTGTGGAAATTGGACAATTCTCAGAAGGTTTGATTCCTTTTATTTCCCTTATTGCGGTTGTGATTTTTATGCTTCGACTAAGTACTTCCATCATTAAGATGAATAAGAAGGGGGGAAACGGGTTTCCCTGTCTGATGCCTCTCGTGGGCTAGTAAGATTTGGCAGGGGCTCTGTTTACTAGTAGCAAGAAGCTTGTTGTGGATACTAGGTTGGTTATCCATGAGATCCAGTGTTGGGTGAAGCCAAAGGCTTCCAGGGTTCTGACCATATAGTGCCAGCTGATTTTGTCATAGGCTTTCGCTAGGTCCAATTGTATTATCATTCCCCCTCTTTTTTGAAGCTTCAGGGTGTGGATCAGTTCATGGGCATGGATAATATTGTCCATTATTTTCCTTCCTTCTATGAACCCTGCTTGTTCTTGTGACACTAGTGTGGGTAGTAGTGGTTTCAGTGTATTGGATATGACCTTGGAAATTATCTTATACACCACATTGCACAACGCTATTGGTCTGTAACGATCGAGAGTTTTGGATTCATTTTCTTTGGGGATGAGTATTATCAAAGTAGAATTTAGTGCTTTCAAGATGGAGGATGACCTACTAGAGTATTCTATTACCTTGTAGACATCCTGTTTGATGGCTTCCCAACAAGCTTTGAAAAAATCCGCTGTGAACCGATCTGGGCCTGGAGATTTTCCATTAGGCATTTCCTGGAGTGCTTGGTCTATTTCTTCCTCCGCAATGGGCTTGATCAAGTTTTTGTTTTGTTCTTCTGTTACCAGGCGAGGGATGTGTTGGGTCACATTTTGTATGGCCTCCGTTCTATCCTGATTTGGTTCTTGGGCGATCCCGTGGAAGTGGTTTACCAGAGTTGTTTCGATGTCCTTATGGGACTCTCTTTTTATTCCATTCAGGTCCCTTATCTTCAAGATTTGTTTATGGGCTCTTCTGTCTATGGTTGTTCTGTGAAAGAACTTGGTGTTCCTTTCCCCTTCCTTTATCCATCTGATCCAGGACTTTTGTCTCCAGAGAGTTTCTTCCTGTTGGCACCTTTCATCCCATTCCTGGGTCATCTGGATCTCCTCTTTTTTCATTTTCTCATTGTAGCCCTCCAAAATCCAGGTTTCATGGAGTTTTTTCATTTCTTCTTCTAAGTTTTTCTTTTCTTGGTTTATATTCCCAAAGGTGTCCTTGTTCCACTCCTTGAGCCTACATTTGATATATTTTAGTTGCTTGTAGAGTTTGAACATCCTTGTCCCTTGCTCTGGTTGCTCTTCACTCCATCACTGCTTGATATTTTCCTTGAAAGTCGGGTGTTCCATCCAAAATTTCTCGAATCTGAAGGGTCTGTTCTTTGGTGTGGTCTGGAAGCCCGTTTCTAGTTGCACTAGCCAATGATCAGATCCCCCCCATGGAAGGATGTTGCAGTCTAAGGTTATTCCTTGCATAATGATTGACTCTGACACTAGGAATCTGTCAAGTCTTGTTGCTCCCCGATGTTGGCTCATTTGCTTATTATTCCAGGTGAAATTGCCATTTTTGGTTTTCATATCTACCATTTCCGCCATGTCTATGAATTTTGAGCATTCCTCTGCATCACTATCCAATATTCTCTCCCTCCTTTTTTCTCTGCGAGTGATGTGATGATGTTGAAATCCCCAGCTAGAATCCAATGGAGGTTGTTGGCTTTATTTTTGAGGTCTGCTAGATCGCTTAACATTCCTCTCCTATCCTTTGGCACCTGGGGTCCATACACATTAGTGCATAAAATATCCTTTGTGTTCCCAATGATTTTCATGCGGATCGTAATGGTATGCCTTGTCACTTCAATTGCTATTAGGCTTAGTACTGGTGGGTTCCACAGGGTGAGGATGCCTCCTGCCATTTGGTGGCCTCCAATGGCCACCATCTTGTACTTGCACCATTGTTGTTGACTGATTGTTTCCATTCTTTCTATATTACACTTGGTTTATTGGATAAAACAAAGATCCTTTTGTTCCTTTTTTAATATATTCCCAAGGATTCGTTGTTTTCTTGGGCTATTTAGGCCTCTTATATTCCATGTTATAACCTTCATTTTAAACATGCGGGGGGGAAGTTGGGGAAGAGTTTTTTGATTTTACTCGAGTTTATCAGTAGCGCTCCAAGCTCCTACAGGGCTACACTATTGGATTTCCTGCCTTTTTTTCTCCACGTCTGTTTGGGTGAGAGTTGTGGTTGTACCTTGCCGACTTGCACTCCTAGGTGTCCAATCTACCCATGTGCTTGCTTTTGGACTCTATCTTTGGCTTCCTCCCTTAGGAGGAATAGGTACTGGATGCGGTCTAGTTGCTCTGTTGGTACATTGTCCACTCCCTGTCTTTTCCATTCCTCCAGTATGTTCATGAGGTCTATCCCTTCCCTTTCCACCAGGTCTATGAGTTCTGGATCTTCTGTTCCTACTTCACTCAGTTTCATTTCCACCTCTCCCTCTGTGTCTTGCATGGGGGAGTTGTCGTCTCTGATTTCTCTGTCCATCGGAGTTACGCAACTTCCTTGTTCCTTCTGGTTGTTAGGTTGGTCGGTGGGCTCGTTTGGTGTTTGTTCTCAGAGTTCCTGAGCTTTTACCACATCCTTCTTGGCATCTGCCCCTTGACTGGTTTTATCCCTTCCTTCCGGACTCAATCAAACTTCTAGGTTATTTCCTGCCTGGGCTTTGCTATGCCTTTTGTTGGCTCTACTTCTGGGGTTTGGTTTAACAAATCCATCCTCATCCTGTTGTGGTTTGGAATTTTCTGTTTCTTTCTTTTTATTAAGAGGGCATTCCCCGATCAGGTGGCCATGTTCGTGGCATCTTATGCATCGAAAGGGGATTTGCTCGTAATCGATGTTTTGGATCCATTCCTCATCCCTGAATTCGAGGCATATCACTTCTGGAAGTTCTCCCGACACATCCATCTCTATGCATATTATTGCATAGGATGTGTATCTCCCTTTTAGGGTTGCTTCTGCGGTCTTTATATATTTCCCTAGTTTATTCCCTATTGCTTCAAAAGTGGAGGGTAGCCAATAGTCTAAGGGTAGGAAGTAGAGTCTCAGCTAGACCGGTACCTTTTTGAAGGTCTCTTTTTTTCTGGGGAGAAATTCTCCTTTCATGGCTACATATATATTCATGTTGATGCATGGAAGTATGGCCCTCCTTCAAATACTCTGTCTCTGTCCTCTAGGTTTATGAATACCGTTGTGAATAAACATTTTGAGCCCAGGTGGAACTCCACTTCTCCATTTGGCTTCTAGTGATATTTGATCCAGTTGCGCATCGCTTTTTCTGTGGGCCATAATCCCATAAATTTGCAGATTAGCGCATGCACCTTCACTGGATCTTTGTAGAGTTGCATCTACGGATCCTCCAATACCACCTTGGGTATTAGTGCTGCTTTGGGTTTGCATGGGTTACGCCCTTCGGTCCAGTTGGTCTTTGTTGTGTCTTGCGACTCATTCCAAGTTTCTCTTGCTTCCTCTTCCCTGCATTCACTTTTCCCCTTGTTTCTTCCCTGACCTATTCCAGGGTCTGATCCTGAGGTGTCTACCATTGGTGTCTTGAATACTCCGCCCCTTGTCCATTTCCCTTTTTCTACCACTATCTGTTTGTATGAGGGGTCCCCTTTCCCCCTCCTCTTGTGCTCATGCTGCTCTCTGCAATGGCCGCAACTGTCCAAACCCTAGCTTGCGGTTGCTTTGAGAAAAATAGTTGTCTAAAACTGTTGTTACCACCCATACAAATTTCCTTTCTTTGCTTGCTTTATTGACTTACACACTTCCCCAAGCTGATTGTACTCATCCCCCATGCTTCCAATAACTATGGGATGTGATTTCTCACACCCACCTTCTTACATGCATTCAATGATTGGATTTGGGGACACTCAATTATAAATTGGAAGGTTCATATACCAATAATAGTTTTAGGAAGTGGGTTGAATTAATAGACATTGGTAATTCCCCCTTGGACCCCTCTTATAAATTATATTATACCCTTTCCTCTCTTTTGGATTAATCATCCCCTATCTCTGCCCATATCCCCCAACAACTCACATCACATTTTATTTAAAAAAAAATAGAAATACAATTCACACATGCATCATTTGGTCGTAGCCACACATTATATCTACATTAAACATTAATTAAACTGAGGATTATAGCGGGGACGTTACATTCCACCTCCCCTATAATTGTGCATCATCCTTGGTGCATACTATGCCGATATAAATATACACATTTACATCATAATACGAAGAAATAAAAATTCTACAATTTTACAACTCCAATAATAGTTTGTAACAAAAATCTCTTGTTCCTCTCAACCTGCTAACCCAAGGAATGTACCCCCTTCACTGCTCTCAGTCCGTCGGGTTGTACCATTATTTTGTCAAGGCCTCAACATATATTGACTAGGACTATGAGATGTGGTTCCATAACTATAGTTGCTCAAAATGGAGTTTTACATTCTTATATTATGTTTTCCTCAAAATTGTCAAAACTTTGCGGGTATTCCTCCCGCATGTTTTCTTCGTGCTCCCATGTAGCTTCTTCAGGATCATAGTAGGTCCATTGAACCTTTACCATCCCTGTGGATTTGTTCCTGATCAATTTTTCTTTCTGGTACATGATGCGTACTAGTTCCACCTATAAATCCCCTTCATGTTCCACCTAGATCACGGTCGAATTAGTTATGTGGTTAGGGTCAGGCACATATTTATTTAATAAGGACACATGAAATACACTCCACACTCTCATGTATTGATCACAAAAGGATCCAAAGAAGAATAAGGACAACTCATAACTCGCAGAAGCAACTTAGGAAGCTTAGAATGGCCTTAGCAGACAAAGAAAGGGAAAAAATTCAAAGTCCTCAAAACTCAGTGAAAGTGGCATCATCGCGAAGAGCGCGTCACAATATTTCCAAAAGTGCAAATGGATCATCAAACGGAGTTACAGATCATAATATATTCATGGTCAAAGTTTGGTCAACCTAGCCCAATCAACAGGGGATGAGTCAACATCCGTACTGCTAACGTCAACATCAGTACGAATGATTTCAACATCTGTAAGGATGACATCAACATCCATACAATGTACATGGAACATATAGGAGGCAACACATGTCATGCTGATGTCATTATGGTGACGTGGCAGGACCAGAGGCTACCACGTGTCACTCGTTTTTGGCTTTTTCATGTCGATCCATGGACCAATGAAAAAGCACCATGTGGCAGTCTGTACATCCACATGGCAGTCTGTACGGTGACATGGAAGGATGATGTGGCAGGTGAATTTGCAGGTGGTTGGCCTGGCCTAATGGTTGGTTGCCACGTGGCCCAGTCATGGGTTGCCACGTAGCAGTGGGCAAATGCCCAATGAGGGCCCAAGAACTGAATTTCAAAAAAAAACAAAAGGGCGGGTCTGCCAAATCTGGTGGCCCAACGAACTAATATAAACCACCTCCAAAAGTTGGCGAACCACCACATATTTATATATATATGTTACAACAACAACCCAAAAGGGGAGGCCCACGGGCTCGACCTTGGGACCTCCCCCTATGCTTACGCCTTATCTATAGCTCCGCCATCGTTGGGCCAAACAACCCCATTGTTTATACTGGCCATGGTTATTATTTAAATGTTGAAATTTTCCAGTGCATGGGGGGAAGGAGCAAGTGCGCACAATGATACAACCATACACATTTTTTGAGGAAATTTTTAATGAATTAATTGCAGGTTGCAGGCACAAAAATCGAGGTAAAATTTCTCTTGGGCCTGGGAGTGCCAGAGTCGGATTGAGGTGTGGAGACAATCATTTTTGGGTAATTCGACGCCACAAATTCAATGGTGTTGTCTGTTTTTTGATCTGAGCAACACTTCTGCAACTTAATTCCAGAATGAGGTATACTTATGTGTTTTGCCAAATTCTTTTTCTGAGTTAATAAAAAGGCCTACCCATTTGAGAGCATGACGTAGAGACGTAGTCCACCAGGGACGAACTTCGTTATCAAGTTTTCGTGTTCATATTTGATGCTTATGTCTCTTCATTATTGAGTTTTTCCTTCTTTAATGGCGCACTTTAATTTATGCTCATTTAATACAATTATTTATAAGTCACTTCGTTGAAAAGATCCCGGATCACGGATGCAAACAATCCTAGTATGTATGCAATTGACCCTATATTTTCTAGGATTACAAAAGGTCCACAATATGTTGCTGCCAACTTTGGGCGGCTTCCTTGTCAGGCCAAGATGGAAGAAAATATAACTCCACACTTGGTGTTCTTTGCATTATTATGATAGGTGCATATATACATGAGTAAATAAATCGTGGTCTTCCCCAATGGGTGACCGTTCTTATCACCTACGACTCTTCATATTTACATACAATTACAAGTAACGCAACCACAAAGGATTACATGTCCAACATC
>ML827447.1:0-10808 GCA_009831015.1 Picea engelmannii | reverse complement strand
AAGTTGGAAAGGTCTAGCAAATCAATGGTTGATATTCATTTTTAGCATTTGGGAAAATGAAACATATCAACGGTCTAGATTCATTTTCAGTTGTTTGGATGATGGAGCGGATCCATGGTCAAGATCGTTTGGAATGGAAGATCAGCGACCCAGATTCATCTAGGATTTGGTCAAAATTTTATAAGTGTTGGAGTTCACCAAAATAATTCATCGATGGTCGATGGTCAGATCGGTAATATTTGCGAAGAGTTTTATTTTTCCAACTGGAAATGTCGATCGTCAATTGTCGATGATCATGGGTCAGAGAAATCAGAAAAAAGTGTTTCGATCGACCAAGAGAAATTGTCGATCACTGATGGTCGATGGTCGGGGATCGACAGAATTGGTGAGGTGTTCAGTTCATCCAAGAGAAGTTTTTTATCACTGATGAAGGAAATAGGATGATGATTTTTCGTTCCATGTTAGCATCCACATGTCATGCCATGTCATCATCTACTTGTAATGCCACATCAGCATAGTTACCACATCAGCCAAGAAATAGTTGATGGTCGATGATTGGGTCGGTCTAATTGGTAAATCATTTCATTCATCCCAGAGGGATCACCAATGGTCAAAGGCCGATGGTTAGGTCGACCGATTTAGCAATGTCTTGCAATTCAATTTCCAAAGGAAAGGGTCGATGGTCGATGGTCAGGTCGACAATTTTTGACAGGGTGTTGCTTGCGCCCAAAGGAAAATGTCGGCGTTGATAGAGTTCAAATAAACGACTTAGATTTCCACCGATTTTGAGATCAATGGCTCAGATTAAATGGTTGTTATAGTTGTAAAACAATCAATTTTCTATGAAATTTTCATATTTTTGAAGGTCTTAAACTTGAGGGGAGGTTTTGAGTCCCTAAACAATGTTTTTAAGAAATCATTTTTTACGAGAACAAAGTGTACCTTAGGTACACCAACACCATGTCTCCACGGCATAAATAAAAGAAATCAGGGAGAGCTTTCCAACGAGCTACTCCGGGCACAAAATGGCAGTGACCCACCAGGTCTATATCCCACAGGTGTAGAGTTCCTAATTAAACTCTATTGTATATTCAAGCTCGAGTTTCTCTTAACTCTTCAATTCGGGACCAAAATCCCCTACTAACATAGCTTTGTAATGCTTTGTTGTTGCACCAATCCACTAGCACCTAAAGTCTAGGCGATAATATCTCCTTTCGTCCACGCGACCAATGGTTGTGATCGATGCTTATCCACTTAAGCTCTTAAACCTTGGCACTAACTTCCAGTGCTCTTGTTCCATGTGACCATATTCTATGACCATGATCTTTATTGTCATAAAATAATCCACGAATGGTGACCCTTGCGTTAAACACCGAGAAATTTTTCAACACATGTTCAACCTTGGTCATAGATATCCTCTCCTGATCGATGGTTGGATCTAATAGTTTTGTTGCACACTCTGATGGTCATTGATCTATGCTCTTCCATGGATGACTTCCATGTATAGAACTCCCAGGACGTCGGGACTCCACACATTCTCAACAACCCAAAACTCTCAAAGGCTGTAGTTCGCAATAATCTGGATCGTTGATCCCATTGGTGATCAACGGTCATGATATCTTCCTATGTGATATCGTTTAATGATGGATCATTGTCAATATAGATCTTGGATCCAGTCTATACCCTTGATTTATCCTTAATCAACTCAATACAAATCATGGGCCACCATGGAACCCTATGAACTTAAGAACCTTACTTCCACGTGCCGTCCCCTGAGTGGGATTTAACGTCAGCCTAACATATCTCAACGTCGGGACGTCGGGACTTTACACCCTTGCCAACTATCTGAACTCCTGATGGTCATGATCTGTCGTAAGGAGAACCGTTGAATAGGATCTATCAGGTTTAACCTCCACCGTCAATCTTCGTTCAACATCTACCAGGGTTCACCTTCGGGTTGACTATGTGGACCTGCCACGTGTCACATGTTGACTAGGCTTCCACATGTCACCTAAATTTGTGACTTTCACACGCGCCAGTTTCCAAATGGAAATTGACATTTGTCACTTCCTAAATGTCCCATGTGTCATTCTCTGAGTGGTTTCATACGTCAGGATGACATATATCAGTATCGAGACCTCGTAAAATTTAGGCATTCCAATTCCTTAGAACCTTCATTGTCCGCGGTCTATTGTAATGAGGACTGTCAATCAATATCTAGATAAAATGGTCACGATTCTCCCTTAACTTCCTCGTGTATTCCAACTCCCAATACAGATATCGTCCATCGATTTTCCTCTAGATTTTACGGTCAGATATTTCTCTCACCATCAAACTGTCAAGAATTTTATAGAATCCTCCTAACTTCGATCCAACAACTTATATTCATTAATGGAATGATATGATGGTTGTTGTTCCTCGATGCTTACAAAGGATTATTTGACCTCTCATTCACCTTGCACGCAGAACAAGACTTGAACATTGTTCATTCACGACTCCAACTAACCCAACTTTGGATTCAAATGATCCTCTATTGCCTCAAAGACATCATTCTCTTAGATGATCGATGATCGATTTCGACCGGAACCTACAGAACACTAGATAACACATAGAGGATCCTATATGGATTCAATACCTCACACTTCACAAAACACCAGATAATACACAAAGATTATATTAATGAATATGTACACAATTCCATAAGGCCTTGTCACCTTCTTTGGCCTGATATACATTTAATTGGATTGTGTTTATCCTTTTTGCCATGATTGGCCTTCTACTCCCTCTCTACCTCTTTCTCACTTTTTCTCTACGTACCCCTCTAATTTCTTGTAGGCTTACAATTTTAAGCATGGAAGGTCAACTTGCAGTTCATCAAAAAATCCCTAAGATTGTGCAACTAACAACCATAATTGCACTCTTGTAGGTTAGAATTGATAAGGATCAAATGGAATCAAATCCTCCATACTTAGGATAATCTACCTAAACTCAATTAATTGCTCAATTAAACTTTTACAATTTAAATAGGAAAAAAAACCATATCCTTCTAGAATCCCACTAAAACATGAGAAATTACATTAATTTGAAGTTTAGGGAACCCACTCCCTTAGTAAATGTAAATACCCCTAGGTCAAATCAACAGGGTTGATTTTGGAGGTGAAATGATCCTACATTAGACTCCCAAGGTTAAAAATGTTCATGATCTCCTGATCATGTGTCTTCAATTGAAGTCCTTCTTTGATCCTCTGCTAATGTTGTCTATATGTATTTTTTCATACATCCTCCACTGCTATCCTCCATCGTCCAAGATCCCAAATTTTATGTTGTTGTTGCTTACTTGCATTGTTTCCTTGCTTCTATATTGTTGTTGACTTCAACTCTATAGGTATCCAAATTTATGTTGTGGTTTTCCCCGTTCCTTGTTGATGTAAAATTGTACAGTCAACTGTATTATGTTGTTGACTATCCTTCTTACTTCAATATGCTTCCTCTTAGGTACTTTTGTCATCAGTATCCACATATCATCAATCTCCATGTCCATATTTTCCTTCCACTATCTTTCTCATTCATATGGACTCCATACATTTGTTTCCAACTTCTTGGTCTTCATTTCCTTGATGTCATCAAGTCCATGGGAATACTCAATAAATTCTTCAACTGCAACCTATAGTTTCTCATTTCCATTACCTTTAGACAACTTTGTATCCTCTGGTTGTCTAGAATTCACATACTTAGACAAACAATTAGTTTGAAAAACTAATAATTCTTCTTCTCCTCTTGATGCCTCAAATCATTCATTTATATCAAGTATCATTGAAGACTCTATTCCTGCAACAACTATGCAGTCTTCATCAATCCTTGGATTGATCAACCACTCTTATAGTAGCCTTAGTTCTTCATCATAATCTATCAACATTATCTTTGGATGTTTCTTTTCAATTCCTTCATTTTCTTTGTGGTTGTCTTCATAACTTGCATACACACACCAATGATTAATTTCAAATCCTTGAGACTCTTGGGTATCATTTGGCATCATCTCCTTGTGTTGGTCTGAGCACTTCATAAGACTTTCCTCATCTGCTTCCTCATTTACAAGTTGTGCATATTCTTCTCCATGACTATTTTTATGAGATAAAAATATCTCATCTTTCTTCATAACAGAATTTTGATTATGTTCCATGCCTTTAGAAAGCATATCTCTACCTTCAACATTCTTTATGACAGCTCCATATGATTTACCAGCTTCATCCTTTGTACAACCTGTAAACACACACAAATCATTAGTTTTAAAAACATAAGATTCAGTGGTCTCATTTGATGCCTCTCACATCAACCCTACATGATGTTCTAAACTTTCTCTATAGTTCATGAGACTTTCAACAGGTCTCCCTTCAACATCTCCATCATCATCCTCTCCAAGGAATGATCCTTGCTCTGGTTCATAGAAGTGAACTCCTTCTTCCATCATTTTCCTCTATCTAAACTGAGTTGCTCTGAGTTTCAATGAAGCATTCAACATGTACATCAATTTATTCATAGACAAGTGCACTATAGGCCACTTAATCATATTCTTCACATTCCAACCCCATCTCTGGTCTTCATTTCTTTCCTGTAGTAGCTTTAAAATTATACTGATTATTTCCTTAACAATAGTAAATTCTTTGTTAAACTCTTATTGGTTCATCTTTCTACCAACTTCTTTGGCATCCTCTCTCCTCTTGCTGTGGTTTTTTTCTGAACCTCTATCATGACCATTAGTAGTCATCCATATTTTCCCTTATGAACTTCTCCTATTTCATTGTGAGTTGCATCAAGCCTTTTCTATAGCAAGTCTTTGCATCTTACCACTCAATACCTCATCAAGATTTACTTGAGCCTGACCTCTTGGTATTATTTTGGTTCTCTCCTCCGGAACCTCTTGATAACTCTTTCTCTTCTCTGTCTTTTGCACCTACTCACCTTTCTCTGAGAACTCCTACTATTATCCTCACTTCCAATTCTCTACTGGAAGTATTTACAACACTCCTTGCTACAAGGTTTGACCACAAGCTTCTCTTAATATATTCTCTTGCTCTTCATCCTCTGTCACAGCTTCTATGTTATCATGGTTGCTACCATTTCCCTACTGCTACCTGCAACACAGACATACTTTTAACCAGGATTAATTACAAAACATCAATCCAATACTTGCAATATCTGTTCTGAGATCTTTTCTTCTCAGCATCTCTCCTCAACTCGACTTCTTTGGTTGAAATGATCTCAGTGCTAAAGAAATTACCCAATGTAATTATGTATCCAATTAGTTTTTTTACAATTGCAAGTTTTGCAGATTCCCTTTTTATCAATATCATAGCAAAGTTGTGCTCTGATACCAATTGACAGCAACCCACCAAGTCTATTTCCCACAGGTGCAGAGTTCCTAATTAAACTTTGTTGCAGCTTCAAGCTCGAGTTTCTCTTAACTCTTCTATTCGGGCCCAAAATCCCCTATTAACAAATCTCTGTAATGTTTTGTTGTCGCAACAGTCCACTAGAACCTAAAGTCTAGGCACTAATATCTCCTTTCATCCATGCAACCAGTGGTTGTGATCGGTGCTTATCCACTTAAGCTCTTAAACCTTGGTGCTAACTTCTAGTGCTCTCGTTCCATGTGACCATAGTCTATGACCACGAGATTTATTATCATAAACTACTCTGCAGATGGTGACCCTTGTGTTAAACTCTGAGAACTTTTATGATACGCATTCAACCTTGGTCGTAGATATCCTTTACTAATCGATGGTCATTGATCTATGCTCTTCTACATATGACTGCCACGTATAGCGGTCTCGGGACGTCGGGACTCCACACCTTCTCAACAACCCAAAACTCTCGAAGGTCACAGTCTGCAATAATCTAGATTGTTTATCTCACTGGTGATAAAATTTCATGATCTCTTCCTCTGCGATATCATTCAACGATGGATCACCATCAATATAGATCTTATATCCAGTCTGGACCATTGATTTACCCTTAATCAACACAATACAAATCGTGGGCCACCATGGAACCCTGAGCACTTTGGAACCGCGCTTACACATGTCATCCCCTAAGTGGGATTTGATTTCATCATGACATATCTCAGCGTCGAGACTTCACACCCTTCCCAATTATCATAACTCTCGATGGTCGTGGTCCATCGTAAGGAGAACCATTGATCAGGATCTATCAGGTTGAACCTCCACTGTCAATCTATGTTGAACAGTTACTAGGGTTCACCTTGGGGTTGTCTACGTGGACTTGCCATGTGTCACCTAAATTTGTGACTTTCTCTCACGCCAATTGCCAAATGGAAACTAACATGTGTCACTTCCTAAATGGGCCATGTGTCATTCTCTCAATGGTTGCATACATCAGGATGATGTATATCGGTATCGGGACCTCAGAACTTTTAAGACTTCCAATTCCTTAGAACCTTCGCTATACATAGTCTTTTGTAATGAGGATCGTCAATCTCGATCTGGATCGAATGGTCAGGATTATCCCTTGAATTCCTTATGTCTTCCAACTCCCGATATGACTATCATCCATTGATCTGGATCTGTATATCAGACAATTGGTTTAGATTGATGGACAGTTGGATAGTTGATTGTCATTGATGTCAACCCTTGGAGAGTGATATTGTATATTGATTTCAACCCTTAGATATTGATGTCAACCCTTGAGTATGTCTGGTAGCACATTCTAGTAGCTCCAGAGGTATGGGTAAGGAACCCAAGTTTGGTTGATGAATAATGTAATGAATATCAATGAATATGCAAGTGAGACTATTCTAGATGGTTATTACATGTCGTGTTGTTTCCAGTGATATGTGATACGTCATGTAGTTCCTAACGGCTGAGGAGATATGGCTTAGTAAAGTTGGAGAACCCTCATGAGTTATCTAGAAGCCCCTAGAAGGTCAAAGAAGTCAAATTATTATAGAAGCTCCTAGAATAAGTTTATGTGGTTGTAAATAGGAGTTAATATGAGTTAAGTTGTTGCAAAAAGAAAATAATTAAAAATAAATTAGTTGCAACTAGAAGTGGTGAGTTCACTATTTGTGGATAAAGTTGTTGAAAGTGGAAAAAGTAGTTAGAAGTGGGTTATCCCTAAAAGAAGGAATTTGGGTAAAACAGTTAGAAGATAACCCCTAGAGGAAGCTACTTGGAGAGTATAAATAAGAGAGAAAGGGTCTCTTATTAGAACCTATTGAGCACATTGAATATCTATTATTTCGTGAAAGATTTATTGCAGGTACTCATTGATACATCTGAAATTACACAAGTCTGAGGTAGCAAACAAGGGTTGACGGCGAAAATCTCAGAGTTTCAGAAAAACCCTAGTTTATGAGGTGTACACAGGATGCAATGAAGGAAGGTGTGTACGTACCCGTGTTGCAGTGGAGGAAAGTGTATACATACGCGAACTGTAGAAGAAGAAGTAGCGTACATGTGAAAAAACTCATGAAAACTTGAGTAGATATTAGTACTAGGTCCTTGAAGTCTGAAACCAAGTTTCCAGGTCAGCATTCTATAGGTTTAGGTTAGCTACAAAAGTTCTTGTATGGTTACATGTTTGTTTTGATGATTAGATTTTCTTATGATATGGTGAATGCTTGAGGCATTCTTGATATGGATGGTCTTGTACTTGGATACGGTATATGTTGGTTGGTTGGTTGAGTGAGTGAGAAGCACTCTTATGTATGGCACATACTGTATGAGACAGATCTACAGAGATACATTGTTGTTATGTCTAGTATTTATCATTGGTACATCTTGTTGGATTGAGTGTTGAGGCATATCTTCTATTTCTTGGTACATGGTTGATGGTTTTTGGTTAAGGTGTATTGTTGAAGTTATTGGTATAGTTTGAGGTTGCATTACAGTGATGTTTTAATGCATTGTTGATGTAAGGGTTTATGGTATTTGGTTTATGGAGAGTATGGTGTATTGCTAGAGGTATCTTGTTGGCTATCATGGTGATATTGTGCATATGGTTGAAAGTTGTCTTGGTGATTGATCATGGTGAGTAGATCTGATTTGGTTGATGAGATTGATGATACATGTTGGTGTGACAGGTTGTGTTGTGCATAGTTTATGTACTTGTGTTGGTACAGATTGTTGGTATAGGTTTGGTGCATGGTTGATGCACAGGTTGAGGTACAGTTTGGTGCATGGTATAGGTTGTTATGATAGTGACAAGTTGGACAAGTTGACAGTGATAGAGTGAAAGTGGTAGTCAGTGATAGAGTGACAGTGGTAGTGATTGATTCAGTGACAGTGACGGGTTGTCTACATTTGGAATTATATTTCGGGGCAGTTGGATGCGGCAAGGAAAGGGGGTTGTAGCCTCCTTCTAGTTGGTGTCAAAGAATCAGGGAATTAGAGTTTCCTTCAGGTTGGAACCTGAGAACTCGGTGGTTGTATCCACCTTTCAATTATAGCCAGAGAACCCAGGTGGTTGTATCCTTCTTCTAGTTGGAGCCAGAGAATTAAGGAGTTGGAGTTTCCTTCAGGTTGGAGCCTGAGAAACTAGGGGGTTGGAGCCTCCTTCCAGTTGGAGCTAGAGAATTGGAAGTCAGTGCTTCCTTGAATGTAATTCTTGATATATAAGAACAGCATTTTTTGGTTTTCTCTCAGATTGGGTTTCCACGTAAATATTGGTGTATTGTGCATTGTGTGGATGTGTTTGTTATTGTTTATTATGCATTGATGGATGTTAATGTTTATGATACAGTAATATGATGATGATGATAAACAAATGAAAATGGTTGAATAAGTTAAAGAAATATACATTGTGGTTTAAAGGATTAATAAGTGGTATAATTTATCATTACTAATTCACACCCCCCTCTCAGTAATCCAACACTAGATTTGACGGTCAGATATTTCTCTCACCAGTGGACTATCGATACTTTTACAAAATCCTCCTAACTTCGATCCAACGACTTATATTCATCAATGGAATGATCTAACAATTGTTGTTCCTCGATTCTTACAAAGGTTTCTTTGACCTCTGGTTCACCTTGCACGCAGAACAGGACTTGATCATTGTTCATTCACGACTCCAACTAACTCAACTCTAGATTCAAATGATCCTCTATAACCTCAAAGACATCAATCTCTTTGATGATTAATGATCGAATTCAACCCGAACCTACACGAAAATGGATAACACACAGAGGATCCTATGTGGATTCAATAGCTCACACTTCACAAAATGCCAAATAACACACAGAGATTCTATTAATGAATCTATACACAATTACATAAGGCATTCTTTCCTTCCTTGGCCTGATTTACATTTAATTGGCCTATGTTCGGCCTTTTGGCCACAATTTCCCTTCTACTCCCTCTCTACCTCGTTCTCACTATGTCTCTACATACCCCTCTAATTTTCCATAGGCTTACAATTTTAAGCATGGAAGGTCAAATTCCAGCTCATCAATAAATCCCTAAGATTGTGCAACTAAAAACCATAATATCACTCTCGTACTTTACAATTGATAAGAATAAAATGGAATCAAATCCTCCATACTTAGGATAATCTACCTAAATTCAACTTATTTCTCAATTAAGCTTTTACAATTTAAATAGGGAAAACAAACCCTATCCTTCTAGAATCTCACTAAAACATGAGAGATTACATTAATTTTAATTTTAGGGAACCCACTCCCTTATTAAATGTAAAGACCCCTATATCAAATCAACAAGGTTGATTTTGGAGGTGAAATGCTCCTGCATCACAAAACAAATCTCGTATGAGAAATTTAGAGCTCAAACAATTAAGGGTATAATCTTGGCACGAGTTTACTTCTAGAGTGCATAACGCCTTACTCAGAAGTCTGTTTGGGGCACGGGAGAAATCTATGGAAAGCTCATGGACCATAGAAGACAACCATGGAGCCAGATTTGGAATCTAGGTATGTAAAAATGTACAGAAAATTAAAGGAAACATGTGTAGCATACATGGATAAAATGGGAAAACAATCTAAACTTCCCCATACCATAACTTTCAGCTCGGAGATCAGATTTGGACAAACAAGTAGTCATTGGAAAGGTCTTGAGGAGAAGAAGACATATATACACCTATAGTTTTTAATTGGAAACTAAAATTTTTAGAAAGTAATAAAGTAATTTTTGTAGTAGTGAAAATAAAGCAATGAGTGTAAATCACAACTTATGAATGTTGTAACTTTTCGCTCTGAACTCAAAATGAGGCATGATTATAGTCATTGAAGAGTTGTTTCAGAGAGGAATGTGTCTAAGGAATAATATTTCAATTTAGTGCATTATGTCCTTCATAAATTGAGATGAAGAATAACTTGTATTCTAATTAATGAATTGTTTTATAGTATGCATGGTCTAACAATAATTATCACATGCACATTTCTTGCAAAATTAGAGGTACTGGAAAATAATTTTTGGTTTTTATATGAAGACTAGAGTTATGGAATATTCCCAAGGATCTTATATCCATGAGGAGGAGATCAAAAGTCTGTATATTAGCATGAGAAATGTTGAGATGGAGTCTAATGGAAGAAGGCGGGAAGGATCTTGTAACTATGAAAAGTTTGTAGAGAGAAGTACAGAGCTATAGGCCCTATAATGAAAGGATTATGAAAGATTAGTAAGAAATACTTCAAAGTATAAGCATACTATAGAAGCAAGACAATAAAGACTCTGGCACAAAGAAAGTAGCTAGTGCTAGAAAAGTGACTACATCATGATCCCATAGCAGAAAGGATGGTCACAGGAATGAAAGGAAGTCAAGAAGCATGAGAAGAC
>ML827446.1:44642-58891 GCA_009831015.1 Picea engelmannii | reverse complement strand
CCATTAGTGTCTCCAAGAATCTTGTTCTTCATTCCAAGACTAAGCATATTCCAATAAAGTATCATTTTCTCAGAGAACAAGTTACAAACAAAATTGTTCAACTGAATTATATACCTTCTACAGAACAGATTGCAGATATATTTACAAAACCATTAGCAGCAACCCCTTTTGGATATCTTCGTCAAAAGATGGGGGTTATAATTTCTTGTGTCTAATATGTTCACCTACTCAGGGGGAGTACTTATTGAATATCTGGTGTATTTCCAAGATTCTCATAGTTGACAGGGGGGAGTATGTTTTGCAACAGCTCAGGGGGAGCATGTTTCTTCTTTGACATTGATGTCAAAGGGGGAGAAAAGAGTCCGGGAGGAGAGTCTGAATGCATGTGGGTACTTATGTTTCCATCAATGCCAAAGGGGGAGATTGTTGGCAAATATTTAACAGACAACGAATGCTTGTCATTGATGGAAAGTATAGCAATGATGGCAGAGGATTGTTGGCAAGAATCATTGATGGAAAGATCAGAGTAAGAGGAACAATGTAAGCTCGGGAGGAGAAGCATTTCTAATCGTTGGAAGAGAAGCATTTCTGATCGTTGGATCCCATTCAAATTTCCTGAAAGAAGGAGGACCATCAGATCTGTTAGTAGACAAGAAGAATGCACATAAGAGGAGGATAGATCTCAGGCATCAGATCTGAGCACGAGGATCAACCATCATTGGATCATGAAGAACCTGCATGTTCCTTAAAGTGCAAGGAGAAATGAGCATACAAAATCCCGAAAGAAGGAGGACCGTCCATCTTCGGGCATGATACGTGGATATAGATCAGCATTTCGTTGACTGGAAATTCAAAAGTAAGAAATGATCCAACCTCTCATCTCCCGAAATCGTGATTTAATCGCAGCTGTCAGATCAAGGTGTGATCTGGACCGTTGATCCCACGCCATTTCGGAGTTTCATGACTGGTGACTTGAAGAGACAAGAAACATGACCATTGAAATCACGATTTAATCGCAGCCGTCAGATCAAGGTGTGATCTGGACCATCGAATCCATTTTAGAGTTTCGTGACTCGCGACTTGAAGAGGCAAGAAATATGACCATTGAAATCGCGATATGTGAAATCACGATTTAATCGCAGTCGTCAGTTCAAGGTGTGATCTATACTGTCGACTCCATTTCGGAGTTTTGCGACTCGCGATTTGAAGAGGCAAGAAATATAACCTTCGAAATCACGATATGCAAAATCGCGATTTAATCACAGCCGTCAGTTCGAGGTTTGTTCTGGACTGTTGATTTGAGCTCCATCTCGGAGCTTCGCTTATCGCGACTTGGAGAGGCAAGAAACATAAACGTTGAAATCGTGATATGATCTGAGCCATTGAATTAAGATCAGATCTGGACCGTCGAATCATAGGACAAGTCGCTGACTTGAAGTCAACAGAGCCTGGTGTGGAAACTCACGAGATGCGAGATCGCGATAAGATCTGGACCGTAGGATCTATGGAATTTTTCAACCATCGATCAGATGAAGTTTATAAACTCGCGAAGCGCCTTTTTGGCATAGCCTTTGGTCACCGCCGGTGGTCACGAGAAGGGAAGGAGTCAGTTCAGATAAGCTCCATTTCAGGGTTTCGGGGATCGCGACTTGGAGAGTCGAGATGCCTCATCTCCAGATTCACAAAACGTGAATTCACGAAAAGCACTTTATGCATAAGCGCTTGGTCATGGCCTTGGTCATATAGAGGAAGGAGCTTGCGCAGAAAATCTCTGTATCGGAGTTTCGGAGATCACAATATGAAGTGTCGAGACACTTGGCCTCAGGAATGCTGAAATGCCGAAACCCAATTTAAAGGCAAGATTAATAAAGTTCATCCAATGGTGCAGATAAACTTGAATATGATCGGAGGGCTACTGTTCTCTCTCATAGTTAATTTATCAATTACGAATCTGTTAGCGAAACTGATTCATGATTTCTGATCAGTTGACGTTTCAGTTGCTTAGACGGTTTTTCTTTTGCCTAAGAAGATGTGAAGAGAAACTGTTGTGGGGGAGGTGTGTAAAAGAAAATGAGACAAACTATGTGGGGTTGGCTGTTCTGAATGAAATATGAATTAAAACTGTAAGAAATGGAAAATCGCAGCATGTGCAGTGGGAGACTGAAAATGTGTGCAGTGTGAGATAAAACTCAGAGAAGAGTAACAAATGAGAATATATGTGAAGCAGAGAAGAATGACAGAACAAGTTGAAGCAGAGAAGAATTGCAGAACACACAAAGGAAGAGAAGAATTGCAGAACAGTTAGAAGAAGAACAGATTTACAGAACAGAGAAGATGTGGTAAGAATCGATTTATCTGTGTAACTCGTTGTTTAATTATTTAATTAATATTCCAGGGTGGTTGGGAGGTGCTAGGGAGGATTGTTGTCCTCAGAGGTTCAAGTGGGAGCTTGAACATAGGGAGTTGTAGCGTCCATCTGGTTGCATCCAGAGAAACCAGGGTGGCAGGGTGGTGCAAGGGAGAACAAGTGTTCCCTGTTATACAGGTTGGAGCCTATGTAACTAGAAGTTGGTGCTTCCATCCAGTAGGTGCTAGAACATCCAGGGAGTTGGTGCTTCCTTCTAGTGGGTGCTAGAGAAACCAGAGAGTTGGTGCTCTTAAACAAGTTGCAGCTTGTAAAACAGAGGTAGCAGCCTCACATTGAGTTGGTGCTCAATTATAGATGATGTATAGAACTTAAAAGACCGCCTATGATTTCGAAGAAGAAGAGGTTTTCTCCCTTTATGGGTTTCCTCGTGAAAATCTATCTCTGTGTATACCTTATGTGTGACTGATGCTCATTACTTTTATTGTCCATATGCTGTATAATGTTGATGATCACTTGAAGAAAATTTAAGAATGGTTTTAATAGACTTAAAATTGTTTAAGCACAGTAACAACTGATTCACCCCCCCCCCTCTCAGTTGTCTTAGTAATTTCAACATAATTTACTCTTTAAACAGATAATCATGCCTTACAATATATCAACAGTCAAAAAAATTGAACCAGAGACATGTTAAGTGGATTAAGTTCTTGCATAAATTTACTTTTGTTATTAAACAGATAAGTGAAAAATCAAATACGGTAGCAGATGCATTAAGCAGGGTCAGTTTAATCTTCAATGAGTTTCAAGTAAATGTCTTGGGGTTTGATGAATTGAAGGACATGTATAAAGATGATGTAGATTTTAAAGATGCATATGTAGCTTGTGAAAATCCAGTAAGCAGAGACATGAGTCTATGGTTGGATTACCTAATACAAGAAGGTTTATTATTTAAAGGAAACAAATTGTGCATTCCAAGATGTTCAATGAGGGAAATTTGTTGAAAGAAAAGAACAATGGTGGATTAGCAACACATTTTGGATAGGACAAGACATTTTCTCAATTATGTTGATTTTATTTCTGGCCTGGTATGAAAACCGATGTCAAGATATTTGTTGAAAGATGTGGAGTTTGTCAACATGCAAAAGGAAGGAGGAAAAATATTGGATTGTATCGGCCATTACCAATCCCAAACAGAGCATGGGATTCTGTGAGTATGGACTGTGTGTCAGGATTGCCAAGAACTCAGCAAGGTAATGATTCCATTTATGTGGTTATTGATAGATTCTAAAAAATGGCACACTTTATAGCTTGTAAGAACACCAATGATGCAACCCATATTGCAAATTTGTTCTTTAGAGAAGTTGTTAGGTTGCATGGTTTGCCAAAAAATATTCTTTCTGACAAAGACAAAAATTTTGTGAGTCATTTTTGGAGAAGTTTATGGAAAAATTCAGGGACCCATATCAACTTCATTTCATCCTATCACCCACAAACCGATGGGAAAACAAGGGTGATAAATAGGAGTTTGGGAAATATTATAAGATGTATGGGTGGTGAGCATCCCAAGCAATGGGATAATGTACTTGCACAAGCTGAGTTTGCATATAATGATTCACCTAATATGAGAACATGTTTGATTCCTTTTCAAATTTCATATGGGATACATCCTAGAGGGATTTATGAATTAAGAGATCTAGGAAAACAAGAAACTAGAAGTGTTGATGATGAAGACTTTGCAAAAAGTATGCAAGAATTGCAGGAAAGAGTTAATGAGAAGCTACAAGACAACAACAACAAGTACAAACATAGGGAATAATTGAAACAAAGACAACTGGATTTTTAAGTTGGAGACTTATTCATGGGACACCTCAGAAAATAAATGTTTCTTAGAGGGGAGTATAACGGATTAAAACTTAAAAAGATTGGACCATGTAAAGTGTTGAGAAAATTTTCCTCAAATTTTTATGAATTAAAACTTCCAAGTAACATTGAAATTTATCCAATTTTTAATGTATCTGATTTACATGCTTTCAAGGGGGTGACATAAATTTCAACAGATGCACCTGACAGTGACAATATTCAGACCATTGACTTGGAGAAACAACTACCCACAGCACAACCGAGACAGATTGAATTTATCTTGGATCAAAAGGTAGTAAGGAAGAAAATGGGTAAAGAGTATTTCCAGTACTTGATCAAGTGGAAAGAGTAACCACTTGAGGATGCCATGTGGATGACTACAACAAAAGTTTTTAAATATGGTACAAGTGTTGAAGAACTACTGCAATAAACCCAAGAACCATTTTTTTCTTCCCTGGGAGTCTGATGCAGGAGCATCTTCCAAAATTAGTTTAATGTTTGATTTCTTCATTGTGATTTTTTAATTTCTTTTGTTTAGTTTCAATAATCTAGTATGTTCGAGAAGAATAAATCATTTTTCCACGATTGTAATAGTTTGTTTAATTCGGGTAGAAGGTTGAAGGGTTGGATAATTTAGGTTAAGTTTTTGGATCTAATCCTATTTTCCAAGATTAAAATATGTGTAACATCCAGTTCCATTGATCACATTCATACGTTGACTTATTCTTTGAGGACGCTTGCGAGCAAGTGATCCGGTTTAAAACATGGTACATTATGAATATCAATTTGGTTTATATGTTTATGTTATGCTTGAGTATTGAAATTGATATGTTATTTATATTGATGTATAGAATTGACAGGTATTATGATGAGGTTTACTGAGTGTGTAGGAAACGTGGTATGAGGAGGATGTTGATGGCATCAACAAACTTCCTTGGACTTTGAATTGAGTCAGGAAGTGGAATGTTACTTTCATTATGAGTACTTGTTTTATTTACATGTGTGTCATGATGATGATTCAGTTATGGATTTCATTTATATGATTATTAATGTTACCTTTGTCAGTGGATGTAGGCATGATGATGCTTTCTAATATGACTCACATATGGAGTAAAGGGGCCATACACAGATATCAGATGGATGAGAGAGAGGTGTGACAACGTCCCTGTCACAACCTACTAGCACACCCGTTGTGACTCAAACTAAAGGTTAACGACTACTTGTTCCTAAGAGGTTCACGATGTTGTGAGGAAGGACTGGGATAGTCGCTCACGAGGATTTCTGAGGAGCACGCAATAAGGAAGATTCTTTATTCCTTAGTAATCCCTTAGTCTCACACAAGGTCGACATGAGGAGTATTGACTCCAAGCGTCAGACAACTTCCAAACTAGTCAATGGTGAGTGGCACCCTCGGAGCATGCAGGTGCGTCTTGAAGGGAACATCGCATGGATAAATCATGAGTCAATAAAAATTCCAAAAGACCTTAGAAAAATAAAATGAATACATGGGACTTATAGAAATGAGAATATAAATCAATACAAATTATAAACTAGAATCATAATGAAATCTAAGTCTACGTGTTTTGGCTAAATAGAGTTATAAATTGGGTTAAGGGAATTTAGAATAAATAACACTAGTAAAGGGAGAATAAGAATACAAATTAAGGCATGTGCACAATGTGTGCATGAAAGTAATAAAAATGAATTTTATATAAAAAGAAAATTAATTCATGAGAGAATTGGTTGTCAACATAGAGTTAGTATCCTAATTCAATCAAACTCTAAATCTTAACTAAGAGAAGAGTCTTAATCAAACTCCAACTGTAAATTAGTTAGGGGATGCAATAAAAGAGGAATTGGGGAACTAAGGGACAACTTGGAGAAAATCTAGGAACTAATTGAGTGTGAGGGAAAATGCTTAATTATTTAAATTAAAAAGGATTAATCATGTGCAACTTGGAGAAAGTGTGACATGTGTTGGGGGAGAATAATCTTTAATTTAATTATTAAAAATTAACTAATATTGCATGAGACAAGAAGTGGCAAACCAGATATTTTTATAAAAGAAATGTGAGGAAGAAGGAGGGGCACCCTATTGTTGGATGAATGAAATGTTGTTGAAATTTGTATTGGTGAAGTTTAATTGTGTGAGTTGAGCTTCAAGCTTGTGCAAGAGGTGGAAGCCTCTCCTTGTGAGGGAAAGCTTGAGCTAGTTTTGTCTGAATTTCTATGTGTGGCCCCTTTGGGGCTCGAGGGGGTAAGGGAGAAGAAGAATACCCATACAATTGGATGGGAGCTACCAGTGAAGTCTTTGGATTAGCAGGTAATGCAGAGGTAAATAGGTTGCAACACACAAACACAATTACAACACACACCCTGCTACAAAATGTACATCAGAAAAACAAACAGAAATGCATTTGCCAAATAATGAGAAATCCACTGGAAACTAAAACACTCGAAAAACCATGAATTTCAATACCATTTGTTTATTAATTTAATGCAGAGAACATATTTCTATATTACATCGAGCTTGAGCTAAAAAGACCACCATGGATTGTTGCTTGCGTCGATGAAAACCACTATGAAATCATCCAGTGGGTAACGGTCTGCATGTATGGGTTGCGATTTTTTTTTCCTTCCTGTGTGCTCACCTATCTGGAATATTTCTCTCCAGTCCACCTTCTATGATTTACTTTCTTCATGATTCACCAACCCCTTTAAAAATCACGCTCCATTTCCTTTTAAAACTTCTCCTCAGCTCTGAAACGATTTGTCTTCCCTCCAAGAACAAGTTGTTTCCTAATCCGTCTCTTTGTCTTGCGGAATGCTTCAACTTCCTTTCGGCCTCAGGTCACGCTTTGTCCTTTAGTTGTGAGTTATTTTACCTAACGGTAGCTACAACTCATCATGAATGCATACCAATGTGGCAAAATCAAATGTGTACGAGCACAATGTTGCAAATAAATAAATATCATGACACTTGTATAATTTCATTATGTGTGTGTGTTTCAACATGAGTTTCAACACATGTTTTAGCATGACACTTGTAAAATTTCTCTATAATTTCATCACGAGTTTCAACACGAGTTTCAGCACATGTTTCAGTATGAGTTTCAGCATAGCAAGAGTATTAGAAGGAGTAATCAACAATTTGAATTTACAACAAACTGTCTAAATAAAATGAACCACTAACATAGTCTTGATTCGAATTATTTCCTATTTATGTAAGTAACAACTGCAAGATAAAACGAAATCAAAATCAATCTTGAAGAAACCTCAAAGAAGTAAAGACAGAAAGAAATCAACAATCAAGAGGAAATTGGAGAAAGACTTATAACACTTTGCAGAAAGGAAATAAGGATGCAGATGGAAGCGTGGACTCTGTTAGATGGAGGGAGCCGATTATATATTTTCAAAAGAAGAGCATGCATTCATACATGAAGAAAGGATTAAGAGGGAGCTAATCCTATGATCCATTGAATATGATGAAGTATATATTCATGGTAGCAACCATGAAAAGCAGTACGTGTTCAGTTTGACTTTAGAAGAAGTCTTCTTCGAAAAAAAACCTTAAAATATCCTTGGTTGTCCAGCCACATCAATGATAAAAGAAAGAAGTTGGAATATTCAGGGCATGGAATCTATAGAAAACTCCATGGACCCAAGAGCTAAAGAGAAACATGAGGAAGAACATGAAGATTCCAAGAAAGAAAGAAAAGCCAGAACGACCAGTCATTGTATCGAGAATCACAAGACTACCAACCTGATATGAACTCACTAAAAGCAATCAAGCAGAGGAGCTGAAAGTTGTGATGAAGAATGAAAGCATTGTGATATCCAAAACTAGAGGTTCTCCCAGATGGATGGAGAAGACCATGATGATTGTTTGTTCCAATAAACTAGACATACCTCTACATGAGCCATTACATTGTCTGTAATATCCATGGGTTGGAGTTTACATCAGATGAATGAAAAGACTGTTCTCCAGAAAAATTGAACAAAGAACGTATGTAGAACAACCTTAAGTCTTTGAGGTATACCAAGAAGAGACTCTTGTATGCAGATGGAAGAAGGTTTTGTATGAATTCAAAAAACTTGGTGCGGAGCCTCCAATGCACAACAGAAGCGTGGTGAAAAACCTTCTATAACAAAGATATTGTATCGAAATGGTTACTCATAACTCAAGGATGATGGATTACCAATCCATGACAAAGCTCTCATGATGACAGAAGAAGTACCACTTGGATATGTTCCAAGTTTGACCCTTGCCACGATGTTATGAGTTTGTAGGAAACAAAAGAGCTGAATTCAAATATGATGATCCGAGTTATATGAAGCCTTCAGAAAACCAGTGTTCCAGAAATCCCGAAGTACATTGAGATCAATCATTACATTCTCCGTGATGAAGTCCAGAAAGGAGAAGTGGTTCTCCAATATATATCTTCACAGATGAGCAGATAAGAAGACATTTTGGTAAAGCCTCTGTTCAAGATGAAAGAGTTTGTGTACTCAAGCTGGAGCTCGTGGAGACAACTTCCTTATTAAAAAAAGGAAGAGATGACTCCCGGGTTGGGAGGGAGCATTGATGTGTTATTGATTTATGGACAATCATTTTTTAGTTTGAAAAATGGTCTGGGATGAGCAATTCCTTTCCAGTTCGGAAAGTGGTTTTAGATTTCTGACGGACAGGCATTTTCCAGTTCGGGAAATGGTGTAGATCGAACGGTCATTTTTGTATTGAAAATGGTTCGATGGATTGTTGATGTACCATAGACAACGATTCCCCTTGTGGTTAACATAGGGAATGATCTAGGACAGTCTCTCTTCTTGATGGTCACTCGTAGTAGTGGTCAAGAAGACTGGTTTGCCTCGCCGGACAGTCATTCTTTCGAAGCTCACAGTTGTGAGAAGTTTTGAAGAATGATTTTTTTTGGAGGTTGGTGCAAGACAATCATTTCCTTAGGAAATGGTCCGGACAGTCATTCCCCAGGGAAGATTCATTCTCTCCAGGTTACACTTTGTTTAGTGCCAGAGGAATGGCCTATATAGGCGAATGGTCCAGGTTCAACAATCAGGGACAGGCAATCCCTAGGGTAGATTCATTCTCTCTAGGTTGCACTTTGTTTGGTGCCGAAGGAATGGCCCAGATAGGTGAATGGTCCAGGCTAAAAAATTAGGACAATTATTCTTCCTTGCTTGAGAAGAATAGTCCAGATAACTCATCGTTGATGTTTTAATTTCTTAGGGAAGATGCTCTTCCAGATCTCATAGATGTGAGTGGAAGAATGGACCAAATGATTCAATTTATATATCATAACAATGTTTTTCTGTGCAGGTTGATGATATGATTGTTATGGAGACTGTATGTCTCCGGATAGTAGATGTATACTACTGTAGTGGATGTGTTCCACTGATTGTGACTATATGTCACTGATCAAGTATCTGTGTGCTACTTGGTGTGGCAATGTACCTCTGTATTGTAGTTGTGTGCTACTATGGATAGACACAGTTGTGTTCTATTGAATGACATTGTTTTGATCGCCTTGAAGACTATCGGTAGTGTTGGAAATTATTATCAGCGAGATGGATGATCAATGGACAGAGATTTCCCAGACAAAAAATGGTTCAGAACATTTATTCTTCTAGGACGTATGTTCGGATTAGAATAATGTCTCTTGTGTCACTATGTGGAGTGAGTGACTTATCCAGCATCATGTCTAATTACTCAGATGGAGTATGGTTTCGAGAGATGATGCAGTTGGTGACATTGATAGTGATGATGGTGCTCATGATCTAGTCATGAGATAGTCTATACGACTATGTTGATGCTACTAGGTAAATGGTATGTTTGTGCTCAAGACCATTACTTTCAAATACCTCTCTAGCTAGGAGGGAGTGTTGATATTATGGTAGTTGTGGGAGGTATTTACCTCCATGTGTAAACTTGACGAGAATAGAATATTTCGGGAAGTAAGAAGAAACCCTAAATTAGTTGGCTAATAACCCTAGAAGACAAGTCGTCTCAAGAGGATAATTTGTATTAGGTTATTAGCCTCCAAGAGAAGAATTTGGCTAAAGGAAATATTATATACTAAGTAAATAGGCACCCAGAATGAGAAGTCAGCCTAGGTAGTTTGCCATTTTTAGTATAAATACAAGAGGTCGGTCTTCATTCTGGCAGGCATTCTCAGAACTGCAGAAGCAACACTTGTGCGCACTGCAGTTGGTCAGTTTGTGCGCAAGTTTGGAGGAGAGTTGTCGTTGCAGCTAGCAGATTTCGGTTTTGGCCTGGACTCTCTCTTGGTTATGGTTTGGACTCTCTGATCAACTCTTGTTACTCCTATTTGGTGCATTATCCTTGGAGAGAGGTGTGCTATCTTGTTTGGCTATCTAGCCTAGTGTTTTCTTCTAGAATGATTCTCTGTCAAGGTTCAGGTGCTCGGGGGTGGCTTCGGCCTATGGTTGGGTGACAATAGTGATATTGTCTATGGTTAAATGAGCACATCCATTATATTCTAACAAAAACCGTCCTACGTCTCATTGTCAATAATCTCCAATTAAAGGCAGAATTTTTGAACAAAATGTTTGGAGAAAACATGAACTACTATCCACCCTGTTGGAGGCCAGATCTCATCCTAGGTTTAAGCGTACAATCATAGGGGAAAACTAGCGTCAACCGCTGGATTTATGTGGAACCAATTTCCAGTTCTCTGGTCATCAATATCTGTGACACTCTGTCTGTCGTGACATAAAAGACTGTCTGTCATGACAGAAAAAGTCACCGGACTATGCAAAGATTCATATTTGAAATAGTGCCTTTAACAATAGCAAAGTATTGATTGATGTTTGCTACTCTAGTTTTTCTCATATCCATGTAATTTATCCATCACTCAAATATAATTATAACTAGCATACCCTCAAAGCAGGGGGAAGGGAATGTTGAATTGAATCAAGATGATACATTGTTTGAAGATAAGGGAAGTGTGTTGGATGGTTCATGGATAACTAAAATCCTTTTATTTAACACCATTCATGATCGACAATTGTTCATATGCAAGGGAAGGAAGCACTTGCATGGTTCACAGAAAGAAAAAAAAAGATACGTTGCAAGCTAATAACCAAATTTATTATTAAACCATAAGATGGGTTGCATTATTACAGTGGGAAATAGTACATACTTATCCCATAAGATGGGTAATACATTTTGGTTGATCTCATCTATTAGGAATTGAAAAAATAAGTAATATAATAGTGGTTGCACCTCGTTTCATGGCTTACAAATGCTATTTTCCAAGGAAATCTGATCTATGATCACATTGTTCTTCACCCTTCATTCAAAGTTGAGATCAACTAGAAAGAATGGACAAGTCCTTAGATTTGCCCAAATCATTTCTATACTATCGTCTAAGGGACATTTAATATCATTTATTATCTCAACTTTTGAATACAATAAAATCGATCTGTCAAATATATCATAACATTATCTTGTTATCTTGCATTATCCACTCACTCCCCATCAGTCGCATGCCTCACTTTGTTTGAAATGGGATTCATGCCTAGATTATGGAACATATATACCTTAGGAAAGGACAATGATCAAAGCCAAGGTGTCACCACTGATGGGATGTGATAATCCTCTTGTGCATGATGGACTATTGATCTCATTTGAATCAATGGTTTCTAGCCTCTAATTGAGTTGTACTGACAACCCATGAAATTGTCCCAAGGCATAATGGTGACCCTCTATTTACTCAAGTGGAAACATAATTTCAATTATATGAAGTTGTTTTTATATAATCACAACATGCTATCATTATGAGATGAGATGAATAGAGTTTGAGCTAGACTCGAATTTTATTCATTTCATTGTTGTTTTAGTTAATTTTATTTTTCTAGCAACCATAATTTCCACTTCATTGTTGTTTTAGTTAATTATATTTTTCTAACAACCATATTTTCCACTTGCTTGTAGGGGGTGGAGAGAGGTCAATTATAAGACCAAAACAAGCAAATCTCTTCCTGACACATGGCATGCTTCCCTAGGCCCTTGACAAAGGACAAACAACTTTAAAAAAAAAAAAAAACATTGGGAATAATTATTTTCTTTTATGGATTTGCCCATTTGCATTTATTATTTTCTTTTGTATTGGATTTTTTTATGGATCTTCCTATTTGTATTTTATATTGGATTTTTTTGAGGTGTATCTTTTCTTTAGCTAAATTAATTTTGTAAAATTTATTTAAATTTTGAAATAAAAATAAATTAAAAAATATTTATAAAGTTTAATTAAATCCTAAAATAATATTAAAAAAGAAAATTTATTTTCTTTACAAACACTCTTAAGAAAATTAATATGGATAGTCTAAACATTTTTTATTCTGGTTTTTTCGTGGCCATATTTTACTGTGGATTTTGTTAGAAATAGGGTCATAAATTCTTAGAACTATAGATTTAAGTGGTTGAGTCTATATAATTGGAGCACCCTAAGGATTTTTCAAGACTATGAATCTGTTGATGCTTTCAAAAATGCAATTTACATTACAATATATTTATTAATTAATTTATTACCAATCCTATTTGTTTTTACTAAGTTTTACTCAAATATTTAGTATAACATATTTATTTGTTTTTCACATGAACAAACATTTAAATTTTACTTAGAAATTCCCAAATTGGAATGTATTTAACCACCAAAATGTTTGAAATAACCACTACATACAAAGTATATTTTAGAATAAATGAATAAAATTTTATATTTATTTTATAATGAATAACTTTGTTATCACCCTATAAACACTCAACATATTTAACTATTTCTTATATATTCAAAGATTATACCTATTTCTTATTTCTTATCACCCTATAAACACCCAACATATTTAACCTTGTTATTTTTAACTCACAACATTCAAAGTATATTTTAGAATAAATGAATAAATTTATTTATTTATTTTATAATGAATAACTTTGTTATCACCCTATAAACACCCAACATATTTAACTATTTCTTATATATTCAAAGATTATACCTATTTCTTATTTCTTATCACCCTATAAACACCCAACATATTTAACCTTGTTATTTTTAACTCACAACATTCAAAGATTTCTTATGTTGTGTAAATTTCTAATGTTGGAACCACTACAACTTGCCTTTAAGTAACTCTCGTGTATTGTAGAAAACACCTAAACTTTTAAAATTTCTATTAGTAGATAACTATTACCAATCTATTAGTTTTTACTAAGTTTTACTGAAATATTTAATATAACATATTTATTTGTTTTTTACATGAACAAACATTCTAATTTTACTTAGAAATTCTCATATATATATATATATATATATATATATATATAACTCACAACATTCAAAGATTTCTTATGTTGTGTATATCTACTTGGTTTACCATTGTTGGAACCACTACAACTTATTTTTACTTAACTCTCATGTATTGTAGAAACACTGAAATATTTAGTATAACATATTTATTTGTTTTTTACATGAGCAAACATTCTAATTTTACTTAGAAATTCCCAATTTACTATGTCTTTAACCACCAAAATGTTTCAAATAACCACTACATACAAATTATATTTTATAATAAATGAGTAAAATTTTATATTTATTTTATAATGAATAAACTTGTTATCACCCTATAAACACTCAATATATTTAACTATTTCTTTATATATATATATATATATATATATATTCAAAAATTTCTTATGTTCTATATATCTACCTGGTTTACCCCTTGGAAAGTTTGTCTTTAGTTAACTCTAGTGTATTGTAAAAAACACATAAACTTTTAAAATTCTTATATTCAGTAGAAAAAAGCAAAATCACTAAGACTTATGAATCTAATTGATCATCTCAAAGCGTCTTGGTAACACACTCGATTTGCAACTCATGGACTAATTATTGAGGATGTTCGTAAAAGAGAGGATGTTGTTGTTATCAAGTATGTATTTATATCTTATATTGGGAATGCTAGTGCAAGTGGCAGTGCCCATTCTTATTAT
>ML827446.1:16670-43079 GCA_009831015.1 Picea engelmannii | reverse complement strand
GTTAATTACATTTTTAGGTCCGTTATTTACACCCCTCTAACTTTTCTATTTTAGGTCTGTTATTTACACCGGTTTGACTTTTCTATGAAGAGGTTGTAGTGTCTCTCTTTTCCCTATGAAATTTATGGCACATGATAGAGAGCTTGGCCTTGGGGAATTCTATTTTAGTTGGTATATGGTAGACCTAATAATGCCAATATAATAGTTGTATTTTATTTGTATAATTATATTGGTGTATTTGTGTTTAGCCTTTTAATATGACACATATACTACCTTTTGTAATAATATTATTGTGGTAATACTTTTGTGGTATTTGTTAAGTTTTTTATTAATTATTATTTTAAAATAATGATGAACACTTTTTTTTTTCTATGGAGTGTAAGAAAAATAATTTTGAATATATAATGATTTTGAATGGTGTTGTTTAATTGTTTTATTTTTTTCTTCATATAAATTTATATGAAATCACAATTTTATGTTATTTAAATTGTATTTTTAAATGTAAAAATGGATTTATCTCGCTGAAAAATTATACATAATTAATCACTCAAATATGCAGATCCAACAATTTCTCATCATTGTTTAAATTGCATTTTTGAATGTAAAAATGGATTCATTTTGAAAACCCTTGGGGCACTCGAATTATACATAATTAACCACTCAAACATGCAGATCCAATAATTTCTCACCCGATTTCGGGCAAAACTAAACAAAAAAATATAGTTGTAAAAAAACCAAAACTTAGAACAGTTAGACTATGGCATTTTGAATTAGAAGATTTGTATATATTTTAATGTGTCGGTATCATTGTAATTGGTTGACTTATTGGTTTAAAGCATGTTGTTGACTTGAAGTTATATGTTCTAGGTTTAAATTTGGTCGAGTCTCTTGAAGTTACCAACCACAATAGCTATTCTTCCATTTAGAGTAGAGATACATTGCTCCAATCAATGGAAAGCATTAGTAAGATCTTTTCTAGTGATAGGAGACTACCTAGATTGGAAGGTTGGATCAAGTGAAAAGTGAGTTGGTTTTGATGTAGTTGTGGGATGTGGGGATAGGATTCCATCATCTCACTATACCAAAAAGGTTTATGTACTTTGAAACAAATAGTAGACGAAGCAAATATAAATATATGGTCTCATCTATGTAGCTTTGGCATGTGGGGACATATATCATTTGACGAAGGATTCCATCACCTCACTACACCAAAGAGGTTTATGTACTTTGAACCAAGTAATAGATGAATAAGATACAAATATATGGTCTCAACGATGACACTGATGAATCTTTGGGGTTAGAAGTTGTACATTCAAATGATTGGATCAATTATAAGATTCACCTTAACTTTGGATCTATCATGCACCAAGAGGGATCAAACTCCTTGAGGTTCAAAACTCTCCTCAAGTTTTTTCAATCTAAAAAAGTTTTCACCTCGAGGGACTTGATCCCTCTCCACTCATGATAGATCCATAGTTAAAGATGGAGCAACACACCATAGAAATCTTTTGCAATTGCCTCATATATATATATATATATATATATATATATATATATATATATANAGAGAGAGAGAGAGAGAGAGAGAGAGAGAGAGAGAGAGAGAGAGAGAGAGAGAGAGTTGATATTGAAATATTTTACTTAACGTGGACATTGAAATAGTTTTTGTTATTAATATTTTTTTTAAATGTCGCATCTCAACTACATGTTGAAAATTAAAGAATTACACGTATCCCTCATATTGGGTTGTAGAAATCAGCTCTTGGTGTAATCAACTATTTGAAGAAAGATCATATCAAATTATAAAAAGAACCTGATGTTTTGGCTAAGTCAAAAAATAAAATAGGGGAGAGAATTTGCTACTAAGCTAGGATATAAAATAATATTTGAATCAACAATAAATGATCATTATTGGTGCTCGAGGCCTATTTGAAAATTAAGACTCCAAAAAAAACCTAGAATTCTCCTTTGGCTAGCTTTGAAGTAAAGAGTTTTAACTTGGGATTTATTGCAATTGAGAAATGAGGAAGCCAAATTTTGCATATACGGAAGCTCTCTTCCATGAATGCGAGGGAAGGCAGAAATGTGCATTTATGGAAGAGAGCTTCCATATATGCGCCAAAGGTCATGTTGTGGAAAGGCTTTAGGTTCTGGGGGATTCTAAACTAGTAATTGGCTAGATGTTGAATGTAGCAAGTATTGCCAACAATACTTTGCTATATCTAAGACATCAATTGAAACTCATCTATGTTTCTTTCTGGGATATCTCGTACATACATATTTTCATAGAACTAAATTCAGAGGCAGACTCCTTATCAAAACCAACAATGGAGCTTCCTGAAAATATATGTATTCTCAGGAAGTATCGGTTTGGAGAGATTATCGTCAGAATCAACGAATATTTTTTTTTATTTGTAGTCACAGTTAAGGTTTTTTTACTAATCTCTTCAGATGAATTGTCTAGTGTTTTTGGGAGTCTATGCTCAGAACCTTTGTTAATCACAATTTTTGAAACAATCTAAGATGGGGCAGTTTGTCTCCTAGTCTAGTTGCTATGCTCTCAACACTATTGTGCCTTCGGAATGTAACTTCTCTTTTTCATTAATGGAAGCTATTTTTGTTTCAAGGAAAAAAAATGTGTTATAGTTAATTAGAAGTAACATAACCCTCCAAATAAGTAAGTTAATTGAGCTTTTTGCAAGCTCCACTTTCTTCTTGTCTATGGATTTGGCACAAAAAGATTGATGGACAATATGGGGTGCCCACCATCTCTTGTAACAAAGAGCTCTTATGAAATTTGCAATGCTACATTAAATACATTAACAATATATCATAACAGTGTTTTGCTTGAAGCAGTGGAGGGAATGAGAAAGAGTTGAGAAAATGTTGGGTTTGTGCTTCTAGATCAATATTCAAATTTCATGGCACTTTTTAAACATCCAACTCGACATGATTTGAGATTATATTCCCTCTCATTAGTCTTATAATAGTTTCTATGATTGCTCCATGTGCCAATAGATTACTATGTGGAATATGTTTTGAACACATGAATTTATTTGTGTAGGGAAGTTCTCGGAGCCATTGAAGCACTATTGCACTAGTCGATGTTGTGCTATAGAGGATGTAGGGAAGCCTTTTTGTATAGAGTGTGCATCCATCCAATATTGACTTTATTTTGAGATTTAGTACACCCAACTTGGCAGCTTAGAATGCATTCCTTGCATAGATTTCAAACTTGGCTCAACATTTTTAACTTCCTCAAGATTTAAAATTTCAAACTTGACTAGTATTTAAAACTTTGTGAGGGATCAGAGATAAATTTAATTTTAAAGAAAGTTTAAAGATTGTTATGACTCAAAAATAGTTGGTGGAAAAAGTTAGCAATGCTAGGAAATAAAACGATCAGATTTCCTTTGTATTCTTGTCAATATCTAAAGAAATCTTAATGTTACATAAAGTAATTGGTATCAATTGTGATAAGTTTTGTAATACTTTGTGATAAGAAAATAATGTTAGTTATATATATATATATATATGAAGACAAGGAGATAAGTTAGGGATGAAGATTTTGTAAAATCAACTGAGAGATTTAAGGATATATTATTGGAGATAGGTGTGCATATGGTTGAACTAAATATCTAATTAAAGCATCGATGTTATGGTCACCTATTGTTATATAAAAGGACTCAATTGTACAATAGAAACACAAACATGAATGGTTTGATTGAATGGAGTTTCCCCTTCAAGAGTTCCTTGAGTGCAAACTCCTAGTGTCCCTTGCTTGATAATTGTTTGTGTGTATTTGTTGTTGATTTGTGATCCTAACATTTGGTATTAGAGATTTCGTATCAAAATCTTCCATTATTGAGCTTCTAACATTCTATACTCAATTTCCATAGTTTGAATTGTGGGGAAGACAAGAAAAATGAAGGAAATGGTGATAACAACTCTAGGAGATGCATATGTTTAGTAAATACAAGATGTAGATGACCCTCAAGTTAATGACAATGAAGTTTTGATAAAAATATCAACGATGGCACTTAATAGGGCAGATATCGTCTAAATGTGAGGTACATACCCTCGACCCAAAGTCGCGCCACCTTATCTTGGCCTTGAATGCTAAGGAATTATTGAAGTTATCCATAAAAATATACAAACCTGGGAAGTTGGCAACGAGGTTTCCACACTTCTAGGAGGAGGAGGCATGCATAAAAGGTGGAAATTCCATCTGGGCATGTCTTACATGTTCCAAAAGGAATTTCATTACAAGAAGTTGTAGCCCTTCCTAAGTTGGCATGCATTGTGTGGTTTACAATTTTATGACAAGTCAATTGTCCATGGACAAGAACATTTTGGTGCATGGAGGCTCTAGTGGGATTGGAATGTTTGTTATTCAAATAGCCAAGTATTATGGAGCAAGTGTTTGCTTCTTCTTTTATTAACAATAATGATTGTATTTATATTAGCAAAATTGTTGGAGCCATATTGGTCAATATACTATTACATCTTAATTGCATATTCTTCAAAAAAGAGTCCAAGAAAATTAAAAATTGTAGCTTCATTGTCCATAGTTCTGCATATATGTCTAAAGTAATTATTTTGAATATCTTTATATGGGTATATTCTGAAATAGACACCGAGTAACATACATATTTTGAAATACATATAAAAAAACTAATAGGACAATTGAGTCAATTAAATCTTGAGATCAGTATTAACACGAGTCTGACCAACAAGATCTAGTTCCATATCAATAATGTTTTGTTGAAAAGTTTTTCCTTCCTTGCTACCTTTTGGCCCAATTGATAAGGTGTGTCATTGACTGATCCATATTCCAGTGAATGATCAATTCACTGGCTATGTAGTTGAGTAGGGTGCAATCCTTTTTTAGATCTAGAAATCTCTCGGCTTTAATGATTCACTATTTCCATAAGCATAGTTGTCTCCTTGTCCATGTTTTCTTCTTAAGTTTGTGTTTGAGATACCACTTCTGCAATGAAGGATTTTTTTTCCAGAGAAAGGGTTTATTGAATCCTCATTTATCTTTTAATATATGAAACTTCACACACACAACAATGTCCTTCATGCTTATGGCCTAGGTTCAATGTTAATTGTTTCTTCATAAACCATCCAAAAACATCCCACACTCCCCCAACATCAGGGACTTTACAAATTTAGACAAAATAGAGAAAACTCACCCAATACCAGTTCGTTCTCCTTTGGATTTGCTAAATACACCCAACACAATCCAATTCACATAATTGACACTGCAACAGGAGAAGCCCAGAAGGAGTGCAGAGGAAGAAGCACGCTATCACAGAATTTGCAAAGTTCCCAATGGAATGCCAACCTAAAGAGTGCGCTCAAAGTACATAGATTATGTCCTATAACAATGAAAAGGATGGAAACAACCACCACATAATTGATAGAGCTCTTGAAGGAATCCCCAAATATGAAATTCCCTTGTAATGATATAGTGAAACTCTTCCATGAAGCATCATAACCAAAAATTCTACAAAGGATACCATTTTCCCACTTGCACCATGAATTTATTGGATGGGTGATTGATTAAATGCCCAAGGTGACATCCTATTATGTGAAGTACTACCCATATCCTTTTGTTGCAAGTGAATGAACATGGAAATTGCATGTGAGGTGACTATCCCACGATTCAACACGTATGCCTTCATTACTTTGTTGATTCCCTCATGATTAATAGGGATATGAGGATTAATACCCTTAATATATATATATATATATATATCATTTAATTAAGGTATCGAAATCCTTTCTTGACCCTGATTATCTCTTATGGCCCTTTTTTCTAGCCTACAAGATACACTGGCTAAGTTATCCACCTTTCCATTCATTTCTATGAGGACATGATAATATTCAACCTTTTCAAATCTCACTACGTCTTTACTAATTCAAAGAATGGTTCTTTAAAGGCCGCTTTAACTTTGCCCGAGGCCTTTTCTCAAGGTTTTGTTTAACATGTATGAATCACTAATGAAAATTATTCTTTTATGTAACCTTACATCGATTAGCCTCAATCCCAAAAACAAAGGGAGTGCTTCAACCTAGTTATTTGTTGCCCTTCCCAGACCCCAAACAAAAGAGTTTTCTTCTTTTCCTTTGGGATAAACTATAATCCCTCCCACTCCTATCACCCCAACAAGTGTTTGTAAATTAGCATATTGTAAGGAGCTTGGTGTTGATGCGGCAACAAATTACAAAACATAAGATTTTGGTGCACATGTAAAAGAAGAAATAGGAGGAAACAATGTTGATGTAATATTAGATAATATGGGAAACTCTTACATTTGGAGGAATTCAAATGCATTGGGCCTCGATGGGAGATTATTTCTTATTGGCTTTCAAGGGGATTCTATTACGTAGATCAACTTGTCAACTATATTTGGAAAGAATCTTATTATCCAAGCTATGAGCTTGTGGGCTTTCTTTTCACAAGTATGGAAATGGGAGCTCGTTTGAGACATTAAGAACAATCATGCCAAGAGAAACAATCGTGGTTGGGAGACCATGGTTTATCCCAAGTGATTAAGAAAGCAACAAGAGTAAAATTCATTGGTTATTTTATGGTTATTAGCGTTGGTGGAGCATTTCAAGACAAACAAATAAAACAAGGTTATTCCTAGCAATCCATGGCTTAAAAAAAGGAACGTAAACTACCTAGTAGAAAATGGTCATATGATAACCACACATGAGTATTTGGAACAACCCTAAAATTAATTATTGGAAGCATAAAGGATATTGTAGTGAAGAATGATTGATTGATTGATTTTAATGATGTCCATGAGGATGAACAACTTAAGATACCAAGAGAATAAAATCCCTAACTCATCTTCACACTCTTTTCAATATCATATCTTATGTTGTGAATCTTGACTAGAACACTAGTAATCTGGTTGATCTTAACCCCGTCAAATAGTTGGTGCATGTTGTCGAACTTTAAGTTTCTTTCATACTGACTGTGGATATCCTCGTAAGATGTACATTCCATGACAAAGTGTCACTCCCTCTCCACCACACCCTTATTGCAGAATATGCAAGTTATCTCCTCCCAAACTTCCTTAGGTACCCTCCGCCTACCAGTCTCACATCTAAGGTGATGTGAACCCATCCTTAGTTGTGCAACTAACAATCTTTATTTTCCTTTAATAGTTTCCCTTAAATATGTTTTCTCACACTATAATCATAATTTGGGTTAAACTCCTTGATGTAGTATGTTTTTTTACACCCACTATGATTGGTCCACATGACAGTCCTAAATTTTTCATTCACGAACTTTTTTATTTCTTCCTTGGTGTTCGGACATTCATGCAACTTGATATTACACTTACTCAACCACTTTTTATTTTTCTTCATCCAATTTTTCTTCCTATGGTCTAACTCCTCCATAGATAATTTGGGCCAGCGTTGGTTATCCATGTTTTCCACCTTCTTTAAATAGCTTATTAATTTGGTTATCGTTGTCGCCTCCAACGGAAAAGTACATGTTTTAGCTAAAATAATTTCATACGAGATTGTGGTTTTAACTTTGATATTTCTAGTAATTAATTGCTTCTGAATTCTTTATAGTTGTCTCCATCTGCAAGTTGACATGTTGCTTCCCCATATTTCACAACCATAGAGAACAATCGGCGTAACTAGCAAACCAAAGAGGATTTTTTTGGTTTTCCAATCCCAAAGTTCTTCTTTTCTGCACCTATTTTGGAGCAAGTACAAGGTTGTCCACCATCCTTGTATCCTTTTCTCCCTACAAGTCTCCCAACTGAGCTTATAGTGGAAGTCAATGCCAAGATATTTGCATTATTTCACTATCTCCAATGGACTGCCTTCAAAAAGAAAGGTTATTAGTTTTTCTTTTCTATTTAAAGAAAAGATCATGATTTTGGTCTTGGTAATGTTAACTTGCATCCCTACCTCCTGACAAAAATTCTCTAAGGCCTTTAGATGTTCTCTTAATCCATGTGTTTTTTTTTAATTAGAATAATATCATCCACATATAAAAGTAGCTTCACCACATATCCTGCTAGATGGAGACCCTCTCCATCCATCCTGCTCAACGAGGCTTCCAACTTATCAATGTATAAACCAAACAAAGTGGGGGATAGAGGGCATCCATGTTTAACACCAATATCACTACCAAAACATTCAGACATTCCTTCATTTGTTCTGATTTTAGCTCTAACCTTCTCATAAAGTCTATGAACTATCGCTCTATATCCATCTGGGATACCCAACTCTTCCATTATGTTCCATAGTTTGACTCTAGGAACTGTGTTGAATGCTTTCTTAAAGTCCACAAAAAAACAATAGGATGTCTCACCTTGTTTGTCCTAGATTTTCTTTATCAGATGTCTAAGGGTGACGCGATGATCAATGCTAGAATGCCTAGGTCTAAAACTTGCCTGCCATTCTTCGCTCTATCATGCTCCCAAAAATCTTTCCCATGAGGGGGTTGACCATAATAGTGCGGTAATTGGAAGGGTTATTGATATCTCCATTCTTAAAAAGATGAATGACCACACTGGTGATCCATTCTCTCATAAAGTTATCCTGGATGACTCCATTGAAAATTGATTTTATGTGAGGTGCAAGGAGCTCAACCCCCCACTTTAAAAATTCAGCTTGAATCCCATCTATGTCCTCCACTTTTTCACTTGCTAACTTCTTTATTCCTTGCTTGATATCATCCACTATTAATAGTTCCACCAATGTTTTCACTATGTGAGGAGTATCTTTCTCGTGTACTCGCTCATAAAGGAGCCTCACATATTCTAACCATTGGACATCTGTAATATTGTTTTCAGTCTGTTTTCTCCTTTGTTGTAGTTCTCTCCAAAATCCTTTGGGGTTGTGTTTTCCAAGAGAGATTAATTCCTCTCTTCTTGCATTCACATACTCTTCTTTTTTTAATGTACTAACATTTCATATTTCTTCTTGTTTTCTTTACCCAAATTTCTCTCCTTTAGAGATCTCTTGTCTTCCTTGCATTCTTCATCATACCATGGATTTTTCGGAAAGGTACTTGTATCCCTCTTCTTGGGATGAGGCCTTTTACATGCACTTAAGGCCTTGTGGATTATTGGAATCAACAAACTACTATGAACATGATCACTCATCTCATTGGTTGTCATATCTTCTCTGTTGTACTTTATAACCTGAAATTGTTGCTTTAGAGCAGAACTAAACCTTTCCCTATTTTCTTTATTTATGAGGAGTTTTCCTTTGGAAATATTTTGCTTGTGTATGCCAAGGATTTGATTATTGTGTGGACTAGCAGGAAAGTCTAGCTTAACCAATAGGGGGGCATGATCATATTTCATTTCAATAGGACAATCCCCTATATCAAACTTCAACACTCATGAGATTCATGAGTTTATTTGAGCTCTCTTTAACGAGATTGCTTCACTTTATTATGCACATTAAATAATGAGAAATATATCTAGTGACTTGATCATATTCCTATGGAGAAATTGCACCTAGAATTTTGAGCTAGTTTGGATGCATTGACAAGCTTTTTTCTTGAAAGAATAAGGTCTAAGCAAGTTGGAGCGATAATTATGACTCAAATTAGATTCCAAGAGATGAGAATGACAACCCATGTGTATATGCCAAGATGAAATGAGTTACAAGATGCCTTAAATAAAGGTATTTTTTTAATTTGATCTATTCATTCCACTTCAACAATTGCAAAGTGTAGTTTTATTTTAAACATGCATTGGGACATTGAAGAGAGGAAAGGAAAATTATGAAGTTATTTTGTGTGATTTCGTGATATTTTGGAGTCAACGCTATGTTGAGTGCGTCAAATTTGAAATTGAAGTGTTTGGCAGGTTGAGTCAAAGAAAACATTTAGTGAGTAACAAGCTTTTTAGAAAAGTCATGAAAAGTTATTGATGTAAAGAGTCAATACCAAAGTCTATTGAGTCAAGTCAAAGTCAAGATAGTGAAAATCAAGTCCAATTGAGTCAACTTTCTCTTTTGATGAAACACTAAGGGTGCATGATCAGTGTTGTTGGACACCAGAAGTTTAAATTTATTGTCAATGTTAGCAAGTCAAGTTATGTCAAAATCATGATGTTGGTGTGTCAATTAAGTTTGTCAATCCAAGGTCATAGGTTATCTTGTTGGACCTTGATATTAGTCTGACAAACAACAATATATGCATGCAATTTAATTGAAGAAAATTAAATAAAATGACATAAGAAGTTGACGGAAGAAAGCAAAGAAGAAGAAGGCATCAAGATCAAGATGAAAGAATAAGATAAAGAATGATAGAAGATGGAAGAGGATGGTGAAATAAATTTAAATAAGATGGATTCTTGGGCATGAACAAAAGAAGAAATAGGCAAGGCAATATTGAAGAGCAAAAAAACAAGGAGAAGGAAAAAAGTTCAAAGCATCAAAAGGAAAGAAGAACAAAGCAATAAAGCAAGGTAAAAATAGTATCATGTGTTTAACAATTGAGATGAAAAAGTAACTGAAGTGAAAATAAAATCCTTAAGAAGATTGATGATCCTCCATGATAATGTTTATTTGATGATGAAAAGAAGATGGTCATGGTCCTATGATGTAAAAGGGATAGATTAACCTCAAATGAAAATCTATTTGAAAATGAATGTATATGAGACAAATGACAATGGATGTGAGGTATGATAAGGCAAGTATATCTCCATAGTTTTATTATTGATGGTTCATGGTAAACCAAAAACCACTTGCCATGACAGAGTAAGGTTTGTGGTCAACTATAAGCCACTTGATGTAATGTATGGTTCATGGTAATCCAAAACTAGTTGAGAATTGCAATGGCTAAGGGTAAACCGATGTAAAACCTAGAGGATGTAATGGTTGAGGGTAATCCACAAAAACCCAAAATGTGCTTACAGGTAAGCCAAAGAAAACCCAAGATGATGATTGATGAAGATGTAGGGGGGGGTAAAAGGTACAAGTATGAAAAGGTTCGTGATTTAAAGAATTTTTGATGAACCATGTACAAGAAAAATATTTTTAGAGAACATGTGGATACAACAACTAGCAACCCATGTATTATGGTGGATGGTAACTTTTTTATATGGACTTAACCAAACACAATGTTTATATTTTGTTAGTACAATATGGACATTGAAAAATATTGAAGGTCTAGAATGAAAAAGACCAAAGATGAAGAATACAGAAGATAGGATATTGCAAAAGATGGAAGATTGAAGAAGATTGAAGATGAAGAGTGTAGAAGATGGAGCTAAAATTTGGACCAATTCAAACAACCAATTGAAGAGAAAGAGATTTTAAATCACAAGTATTCATTAAGGGGGAGTATGAAGGATTAACTCCTACTTGTGATATACAATAAAAACATTATAATGTGTTAAATATGTAGACTACACATAAAAGTTTATGTATGAATTAAAGATGAAGACAAAGAGAAAAGTTAGGGATGAAAATTGCATTGATTCAACTGAGAGATTTAAGGAGATATCATTGGAGATAGTTGTGTCTATGGTTGAACTAAATTTTCAATTATGACATAGCTATTATGGTCACCTATTGTTATATAAAGGTACATAATTGCACAATATAACACACAGAGGAATGGTTTGATTGAATGGAGTTTCCCCTTTGGGGGTTTCTTGAGTGTAAACTCTTGGTGTCCCTTGATTGATAATTGTTTATGTGTATTTGCTGCTAATTTGCAATCCCAACAAGCTCCAATTAAAAAAACAACACTTCATAAAACATACCATCGACTTCTAGCTCTATAAACAACTTCTTAATAACAAAAACCTTGACTAATTGTGGTCCTGTCATTAACTGGTACCAACTATTTAGTTGGCCGTATTTAATCAAGATGACCCTTTTTGCATCAAGTAACTACTCATCAATGATATAATGGGCCTTATTTAATCAAGGGGGCCCTTTTTACATCAAGTAACTACAAACAATATAATGGGCCTTTTAATCAAGAGGACCCTTTTTACATCAAATAACTAATCATTAATGACATAATGGACCTTATTCAAATAATATGGCCTCATACATTGATTGACTAACTACTAAGTACCCAAAGTAGGGAGGTTAGGATAGGATCATAACATGTTCTCCCCCTTCAAAAGTAGTGTTATCCTCAAAATTGGAGGTGTGGAAACTGAAGTGACATCTTCTAGCTACATATATTTCCACTGGATCAAAACTTATTGAATGGTGCATTGGCATAGTCAATGCTCTTTGGTGGCCAATGTTACTTGTAGCTAGAGATAGACCCTTCTTCATCAAGTTAAGGAAGGCTAGATTGAACATGATGATTCATTCCCATTGTGTTCTTCAAACAAGGCACATGAAATAGTGGATGGAGCTTACAACATGCTAGAAGAGCCAATATATAAGCAACTTGTCCAATGCATTGGAGCATCTGATAGGGTCCATGGAATTTAGGTACTGTCTTATGGTGGACTTTGTTTTTGAGAGAAGTCTACTTATAAGGTTGAAGTTGAATAAACACCAAATCTCCTTGTGCAAAAGAATGCTCAAATATATGTTGGTTAGCTTGTTGATTTGTGTGATTTTGATCCCATCACTAGATTGTCCTTCAACATTCATAGAATGGCCCCTTTGGTGTGAAGCACACAATCACTACTTGAACCTTGTATGGGCCTAGTAAATATGAAGCCATTGAAAGGGTTTTTTGGCCATATATAGCTTCATATGGTGTCATTTTGGTAAGCGTTGTGATAAGTGGTATTGTGCTACCATTCAACAAAAGGTAGACATTTTTCCCGTTGGTGTTGCTTTTTTGAAGAAAAACATATCAAATAGGTTTCCAAGCATTCATTGACTACTTTTATTTGACCATGCAGTTGAGGGCGATAAGTTGTGCTCATGTTCAATTGGGTGCATTGGATTTTAAACAACTCTGACTAAGAATTCTTGGTGAATGTTGGGTCACAGTTCAACACAATGGAAGTGGGCATACCATGTAGATTAAAAATCATATCCTTGGAAACTTGGGCAACTATGGAGGGTTTAAATGGGTGTGGTACRRCACAAAAGTGAGCATATTTGGAAAGGTAGTTGACTACCACCACGATGATTAATTTGTTTATAATTGTCAAAAGGTCCACTATAATATCTATAGAAATGTTAGTCCATATAGTGGTTAGTATCAATAGTGGTTGCAATTCCTCAYGAGTCTTTACCATATCCCTCTTTTTCCTTTCACATGTGTCACATGAGGCTACAAAAGTTTGGATGTATTTTTTCATGCCTTCCCAAAAGAAAGAGATTAACGCATGCATAGGTTTTGTGAAAGCCAAAATGACATGTAGTTGTAGAGGAATGTAGTTCCATTAACACCTTTTTTTTTAAAGCCAAATTATGCACCATAAAGATGTGTCCTTTGTACTGCAATACATCCTACAGTGAAGTATATCCTTTAGGGGGGATTGTTGTCCTCTTAACGTTGATTGATGAGTTGAACCATCCTACCATTTGTGAACCACTCGTGGTGCACTTCAACAAGCCAATCAAGTAGAGGTAAGGATAGAGAAAAGAGAGATCCTTCGTCCTCATATTTCCTAGACAAGGCATCAACTACAACATTCTCTTTTATTTTGTTATATATGATCTCATAATCATGCCCAAACATCTTAGTAACTCACTTGTGCTACTTCGGTGATGATAACCTACGTTCTAGAAAATACTTCAAACTATGATTATTTGTCTTGATTTAGAAGCACCCCAAAATGAGATATAGGCGCCATGTATCAACATCATGAAGGATAATCATCATCTCTTCCTCCTAGGTAGACTTGCACAAATTTATATCTTGAAATTGTTTATTGGTGAAATCCAAGGGACTCCCTTCTTACATAAATATGGCTCCAATTCTTTATCCTAAAGCATCACATTCCAAGAAAAACATCTCAGTGAAATCTGGCATAGGAAAGATTGGGGTAGTACACATAGTTTCCTTTAAGGTAGAAAAGGCCCACTCGAATGCCTCATTCCATACAAAGGAATTATTTTTTAGCACTACAATTAAGGGGGATTCAATTTTTCCATAATTTTTACAAATGCTTAGTAGTAACCCATGATCCCTAAGAAACCATGTAATCTTTTCAAAGTCTTGGGGCATGGCCAATCCTTCATCACCTCAATTTTCTTGGAACCACTCACACCTCATCCTAACTGAAAATCTGACCCAAGTATTCTTTAGGAACAAATGATTGTCCCTAAGGAGTCACAAGGTTCTATCCACATTGTCCATGTGTGTTACCCATGTTTTTCTATAGATCAAGATATCATCAAGGAATACAAACAAAAAATTGCATGAAAAGGGTCAAAAAATCTTATTCACAACGCTATGAAAAGTAGATGGAGCATTGCAAAGGCCAAAGGGAATCACTAAAAACTCGCAATGGCCTTCATGAGTGTGAAAGGCTATCTTACAAATGTCCACCTCCTTCATCCTTATTTGGTGGTATCTTGAGCGAAGGTCCAATTTAGTAAAAAAACTTGGCACCATGAAGTTCATCCAAGAGATCATCAATAATTTAGATGGGAAATTTGTCTTTGATGGTCGGCTTGTTGAGATCACAGAAATCTAGACACATGCACCAATTTCCTTATTTATTTAATACCATGACCATTGGTAATGAATAAGTGTTAGTGTTGGGACGAATAACACTTGCTTCCAATGGTTCTTGGACAATATTTTCAATTTGATTCTTTTATGTAAAAGGATGTGAATAATGATGCATATTGGGTGGTTGTTTGCTTAGAAGCAATGGAATATTTTGATCATGCTCACCTTGTGAAGGGAGTAATCCATGGGGTGTGTCAAACACTTGTTGATTCTTATTTAGTATAAATTGTAAATCAAGGTGGATCTCTTGTGGTGGGTTTTCAACCACTTTGATCTCAATGAATTGGGAAATAATGCCAGAGCGACCTTTCTTCAGTTATTGTTCCATATGATGGGAGCTAAAAATTTACGAGGAATTGAACTTGATCCCCTTGAGTGTATCTTGATATCCATCTTTAGTAAAGGTCATCTACAATTCCTATAAATCCACGATAATTGGGCCCAATGTTTGTAACCATTCTACTCCAAGTACAACATCAAAGGTGCATATTTTAATAGAAAACATGTTAGATTTGAGTTGATATTCCCCTAGTTGAAGTCTCACCTTCTCACACTTTCCACCATATTTAATCATGTTACTATTAGCTATCATAATCTGAAAACTATTCATTGCATGGACATAACAATGGTTTTCCTCGATCACTTGCCTATGAATAACATTGTGGGTAATTCCATTACCAATTAAAACATTCACCTTTATGTTCTTGATGTAGCCAATCAACTTGGAGGTATGAGGAATAGATAAGTTGGATAAAGCATGGAGGGAAATCAAGGGTTCCTCCTGAGGTGGCTTTGGAATGAGGTCATATAGAGGTGACGACGTTATGTCCTCTATTTTCATCTTGGGAGAGACTTCCCCATAAATGTCCTTAGGGTGTTTATGTTGGGAGACATCTAGTTGAAAGAATTTATATTCTTTACTTTCATGCCCCTTGAAAAAATTCACATCACAATTATAGCAATGTTGAAGGCATTGGCTCTTGACCATTTCATCTCGAGATAAATTTTGGACCCTCAAGGGTTGAGATGGAGGAGAAGTGGCAATAGATGCCACAGGAGGGTGAGAAAGTGGATTAAATGAGGAAATGTTGACCTATGCATTGACAATTGTATGTGCTTCGAGGGCATGTTGAGAAGCTTCCAACCAAGTAGTTGGGTGTTACATCAAAATTTGTGAAGAAATGTCCTCCCTGAGACCATTGATGAAGTATTCTTAAAAAAGAATCATTTACGCCCTCGATGTGGATTGTTAATCGCTCAAAAGGTGCTATAAAGTATTATATTATGTTGGTTTGATGCAACTTGGTCAATGTTACCAAGTAGCAAGGGTCCATTTTAAAACGAGATTGTTTTCATAAATTGGCTCAAAGCTATGCAACCCTGATATGATTTCTTATGCCATTGTCATTATTGCTAGTTTTCTAGATCTAGGTGTAACATCCCCACTATGAGTTTCACCATCTCATTAGTGATACTATGGAGGGAGAAATAATGTTCCATCTAGGTAACCCACCTAGTGGTATCCTTACCATCAATCTTACTCGTATCTACTTTGAGAAAATGAAGGATTGTTAGGTGCTATAGCTCTTTGATATATGTGTGGGTTTCCAATAATAGTATGTGAACCAATCTCTAAGGGAAATAACCAAGGAAACTAGACCGTACCCTGAGTTGTGCTACCTGATTCCTAGGTGCTAGAAAGTGATCTCCTTATAATACACCTAAGTGCACCTAAGGGGGCTTCCTATATAGTTGAGGGTATGTGGAACACAAATCCATATACAATGGTCTAATGTAGTACTACTTGAAGGGGTACCAATAGGGGCTACAAGAGTTTCCAACCAAGTGACACCACTTGTATTTCCTGTGTGTATTCTTCCCCAATCATAGATTTTCCTACTGAATGACAAAACTTTGTGTTATTTAAACATGTTGAAACACATCTCTATCCTAATATTTTTTCTTTTAAAATTGAGGTGTGTGCTAGCTCGCAAAAGAGCTCTAAGACCACTTGTAATTTACTTAATCTGCAAAAATAGTATAACATGAACAATGTTCAGATAAATTAAATGTGGGAAAGAAAATACAGTTGCAAATAAGATTCAACCTATAGAGTATATCTCTTATATTAAAGATATCCAAAAGAGTGAGTAATGTTCATGGGCTTCTTCGAGTGGGAAACCTCCTATGAGCAAAGCTCCAATTACAATAACAACACTTTGCAAAACATACCATATCCTTCTAGCTCTATAAAATAGCTTCGTAATAGAAAAAACCCTAACTACTTGTGATCTTGTCATTAATGGATACCAACTACTTAGTGGGCCTTAATTGAGCAAGAGGACCCTTTTTACATTAAGTAACTCTCCACTAAATATCTAAAGAGCCTTATTCAAATAAGAATGGCCTCATACATTGATTGACTAACTACGAAGTACCCAAAGAAGGGAGGTTAGGGTAGGACATTAATATTATTAGTCCCAATGTATTTTAAAATCTATAATCCTTATCTAGGCAAGTTGGTCAATGGCACTTAATAATCACAAGTGAAATTTAACGACTTTATTAACAAGTTAATATAATTCATGTTTCCAATGTTCAAATACATGTGATGTTTATATATTTTCATGTCGCAAGTAAAGGACTATTTTTATAAGAGGAAAAATGGTTTTACTACTTTATATGCGCAACTTGGTCAATACATTAATAACGATAAATGAAATTAATTTACTTTATTAACAAGTTTTGATACTCAATATACAAATTATTTGAATAATAAGTTTATATACTATGGTTCTTTATTGCATAAAATTGTACTTTTGCTATGGAAGTAAACATTTTTCTCTCGTTTATTGAAGGGAGGCCTTTTATGCAATGAAAATACATTGCAATTTACTTGAATAATATAGGAGGAAAAATGGTTTTACTATTTTAGCTATGCAACTTGATCAATGGAATTTAATAATCATAAATGAAATTTGTTAACTTTGTTAACTTTGTTAACAAGTTTTAATATTTGATTTCCAATTTACTTGAATGATGTGTTTCCATGCTCAGGGGTGGCATGGGAGTGGGGGATCATCCTTGATCTGGGGGGACAAGAATTGAATTATGAATGGGTTTTAGCGTCAACTACAAACAACTAGGCAGAGGCTTGTGCTCTCCTTCATGGACTACCATCAATAAATGCATACAACATGAAGACTCTAATAGTCATTAGGGAATCCCCCCGGATGGGGTGACACGTAGCACAGGGGAGGCCACGCAGCCCCCATGCAATCCAAGCCATAAAAATGACCATTCTCCACCCTAATCCTCATTCTCAGATGGAGGACGGTCATAAACGCACATCGGGGACGAAGGGACAGCTCCCCTATGTAGGTTTAATGGCGCCCTCACTAATTAATGGAAGAGGGATGATGATAGGTGAGGGAGGAGGCTGCGCAGTCTTATCATCCCCTCGGATATTACTCCAGGTTGGCCATGGAATTATTCACTTGGTTTATTTACTCAATGATTCAACTCTGGGCCTCTCAAACTTCTTTGGCCTCATTCTCATAGCTCTCTAGCCTTCAGGATCTGTCATGTCGCGTGAGAGAGGGGGCCCTCCTAGTACTATTGCGTTTCAAGGTAGAGGCGCCTGCACAAATTGGATAAGGCTTCATCAATAGCTCGGAAGTAGCAAATCAAGACGTCGACAACACCTCCAATGGCCTACGTGGAGGAGGAATTCCAGGAGGAACCAATTCAAGCTCCACCAGAATTCCTCCTCTACACGGTCCTGGATTCCCAGGATAGACCCAACACTAGCATTGAAGCAATGGATACAACGACAGCCATGGAGGGTGCCACTTACATCGTACAAGAGGAAATCCTCCGGAAGGACCGCCCAACAGGGCCCCCATTGTCCAACCCAGACACGGTATGCGTTCAGAGTCCACCCAGTCTCTTCACTCCAAAGCACTTGGAGCTCATCTTTGAGATGAGGAGCTATATGATGGAGCAGCTCCAACGACATACCCTTATTAGCAGCAGACTGGACATGTTGTTCGATGCCTTCTCGAACGTGCTTGTCAAACAAAGGTGCCTGACCTGCACGCAGTGCTTATCACTCACACCTTGCGACGAAACTCCTCATGGTGGCTCCTCGGATGGTAGGTTCCATTGTTCAAACAACCCTCCTAATGTTTAAGGTTTCTCAACTCTTTGCACCTCACTTGCATGGAAAGGGGTTTTTTTTCGTGTCTTCCTTCTTAGGATTTCTATTTGGTTTGAATTATCATTTTTTGAATGCATGTCCAAACAGAACTGTCAACACTATCAGCTGCCACTTTCTCTAGTTTCCAACTGTATGGCGGAGCAAGTGGTGGTTGCTACTTTTAGCCATAAGTATAATCGGTTGCCACCTGTTTCAGTTTCCACTAGTTTGGAGGAACAGGTGGCAATCTTGTGAAATAGTTATTTTTTGTATAGTGACAACAAATTAATCAGGCAATACAAATTTTTATTTACAAAAAAAAATAGTCATTGGGGAATCATCCATAACTATCAATCTAATAAAACAATATGAAAACCATGTCAGATAGTAAGTTAACACATGTAGTAGCTAGAATAAAAAAGGAGGTTCTATAGTTTGAGGATATCAAGTTTTTCCATGTTATGAGGGTCCTAAATCGACAAGCAGACACCCTCACCAACAAGGCTTCTAGATTGAATGAAGGAACTCTAAGAAAAACAAGGGAAATTTTATTCAAAGTCATCTCCTAGAATCATGATTTATGTTAATATTTGCATGTTACCAGATTCCAAGTGTTTTAAGACACATATGTCATTTCACCAAAGTAGTCACATTCTATTTAGTCCGAGGTGAGATGAAATGTGCATCACCCTTAGGACATCCCCACACATGCCACCCTTAATGCATCACTGATGATTTGAAGCATTGGGAGTCTTGATGCAAGGGGAAGGTGCGATTATGGCTCATGAGACAGGCATTGAAGAGATGACCAATAAGGAATTTTGGTGGTTGTCACCTCTGGATTCACTGGATATTTGGGTAAGTTTTCTTATGTGGGCCACTTTGAATTCTCAATTCCAGGTTTTGAAGGAGTATTTTGGGAAATAATGGCTATCCTCATATTGTTCCTTCCTCGAGCCTAGAAAGAATAGATTTGTATTTTTATGTTTGATTACTCCAGGGCTTCCTTTTGGGTGTTTGCTATGTATACTCTATTCGGGTAATTGTGGGAGCTTTGGGATATGGATTACAGGGAAATCCAGGAAATGCATGGAGTTTTCACAGGAATGAAGACTTCATCAATAGTAACAAGACATCCATATTCTTGGTAACAACCAAGGTCCATGAAAATGAGCACCAATGCATTTCTCAAAATGCAGTAATTATGGACACCTTCTTGCAGCTAAAAAGACAAATTTAGGTCTTGGAAGCACAATGTTCAATGATGAGGAATATCATTTGGAATCTTAATAAGGGCTCTCAATCTGTTTCTTCTAATTTCATAGTGTCAATGAATTATGTCCTCGACAAACCCGAGGAAGAGGAAAGGGTCCATTAAATGCTCGAAGACATTGACTTGCGCAATCAAGAATCATGGCATACTAATATTGGTAAAGATGAGGCACAAAACAAGCATGTTTTTTATTAGTATCAAGATTTCTTATGTTATGTAGAATAATTTGATTATAGGTGTCTTTTTTAGACTTTATATCAGCATAAACTTTTTTAAATCCTCTGCGGATGATTATTTAGACTTCTCTATACCTAACACATATTGCTTGATGGTTATGTTGGTTTTTGTTTTAAGAGACATCATATTTTCTTATTACTATGTTGATCACCTTTACTCTAGCCTATTTTTAATACAAAGTATTATATGTTTTTGTTAAAAAAAAATGATATGTTTTCATACTATGGTGCTCTATTGCATAATATTGTCACATTGCTATGGAAGGAAATAAATTTATCTCATTTAAGGGAAGGATTTTACCCTATAAAAATACATTATCATTACTCAATTTACTTGAATAATATAAGAGGGAAAATGGTTTCGCCTAGTTTGAATGTTCGACTTTTTGGAGTTTTTAGAGGGCTTATTTTCTAATCAATTTTTACTGCAATCCGACCAAAAATTGTTGGAACTACATATTTGAGTGATTAAGTTTGTATAATTCAAGTGCCCCGAGGGTTTTAGGGTGCTAAATCCTTTTATGCATTCAAAAATGCAATTTGAACAACAAAAAATGGAGATTTCACCAAGATCTGTTTCACCGGATTCTGGTGAAAAAATTCAAAAAATATAATATTTAAACAATGCCAAATGATTTTACTACTTTATCTACACAACTTAGTCAATGATATTTAATAATCATAAATACAATTAATCAACTTTATTAATAAATTTTAATACTTAAAATTTAAATTAAAAAAATCTATACTTAATAATATGTTTACATGCTATGATGCTCCACTACATAAAATCATCACATTGTCATAGAAGCATGTAGTGTTATCTCATTTAGTACATTTAGTAAGGAAGTTTTTTACAATATTCAACTTACTTGAATAATATGTTTCCATGTCATGGTGATATATTTCATAAAATCTTGTCATTCATATCTATCTCATTTATTAAACTAAAATATTTTACCCAATGACAATAAATTATTAAAAATAATCAGAAATTTAAGAACATAATAAAATAATAAAAGAGTAAAACCATTAATATATTTCATAAAATCTTTGCTTTCATATGAAAAATTGTAATACCATTTCATTTATACAAAAGTCTTTTACCCAATGACAATGACAATAAGTTATTAAAAAATAATCAGAAATTTAAGAACATAATAAAGGAGTAAAACCATTATTAAGAATGTAATACCATCTCATTTATTAAAAGAAAGTCTTTTACCTAATGACAATAAGTTATTAAAAAATAATCAGAAATTTAAGAACATATTTAAGAACATAATAAAGTAATAAAACCATTATTATAAAATTATACTAATTAATTTTTAAAAAATTAAATGTTTAATTGAACATAAAATATTTACTTTTAAACATTTATTAACATTAACAAACATTTATTAACATTAACAAAATAGGGATTAAGCATCTTTGCAACTCTTGTTATTTAATGCTCCACTAGTTTATGATAATTGTATAAATACATGTTTTGTAAAGTTTGTGATAATTGTATAAATAAATGTTTTGTACTTTTAAACATTTATTAACATTAACAAAGATAGGGATTAAGCATCTTTGCAACTCTCCTTTGTTATTTAATGCTCCACTAGTTTGTGATAATTGTATAAATAAATGTTTTGTAAAGTTTGTGATAATTGTATAAATAAATGTTTTGTAAAGTGTTAGAATAGTAAAGGTTTTAAACATTTATTAACATTAACAAAGATAGGGATTAAGCATCTTTGCAACTCTCCCTTGTTATTTAATGCTCCATTAGTTTGTGATAATTGTATAAATAAATGTTTTGTAAAGTTTGTGATAATTGTATAAATAAATGTTTTGTAAAGTGTTAGAATAGTAAAGGTTCATGTGCATAAAATGACATAATGCAGAAAGGAAATGACAAGTGGTGAGAAGTTTTTTTTGTGTAGTTTATCCAATGGTTAATTTGAAAGGAGATTACATGGTTATATGCATCTAGCTGCTATTTTGAACAAGTGGAGCTTCAAAGAAGCAAGCCTCTGCCTTTAAGTAGTTTAAATCTTTTAAAGCTTTTGATAAGGAGAAAGTATGATTTTGAAAAAGGTTGTTGCTTTGCTCAGATTAAGTCTAGGGTTTGTGCAGTTTCATTTAAAGTTTGAAGGAAGCTTTAAACTTTCTTTTTTTTTTCATAAGAAAATTTACACAAAATTATATTAAAAAATAATTTTAATTACATTATCAAGATTCCTTGATCACTAATGATTGATTCATCCAATTATCCTATGACCCACACAAAGCTTGTCTAAAACCTGATTNCTTTCTTTTTTTTTTCATAAGAAAATTTACACAAAATTATATTAAAAAATAATTTTAATTACATTATCAAGATTCCTTGATCACTAATGATTGATTCATCCAATTATCCTATGACCCACACAAAGCTTGTCTAAAACCTGATTACAAAGATCTTGATAGAAATCTTTCCTAAATATTTAGGATCTAAGGAAAAAAAAAACAGTGAAGCCTCACACAGTTTTGAAAATAGAAGAAGACGAAATCGCTAAAGAGCTGGAAAATTTTCAGAAATGAGCATCCGACAGTATAGTACTGAGCTAACATTAAACAAGAGAAAACTTGATAGTTAGAAAATATCCAAATGGTGAGTTCCCATGTAAAGTAAGAAATTATTCCTTTGGCCCCTGACAAAGCTTGTTTTGACAAGAAATTAGCTTCTCCATTTGATTTCCTGAAAATATGATGAAACTAGTTCCTTTGAAGGTGAAAACTAGTTCTTTTGAAGGTTATAACCAGGTCCATTAGTCTTTATTTCCAACCTTCAACCTTCAATATTGCTGACTAAAAATTTACCTTGATGGTTTAGCCAATCTATGATTACTTTGGAATCCCCAAGACTTGAATATATTGGATATCCAAAAGTTTTAGGATAATAAGAAAAGCCCATGCACCTAGTAACTCAGCTTTAAAACAGCTTTAGTATTTATTCTAAAACCACCATTAAAATACCATCTAAAGACCTGGTCATTAGAGTGTTTGATGATACCCTGCGCCGCAGATTGACCCATCAGTAGATGCTCCATCAAAAAAAGCCAAAGAGTAGCTTTCGGCTTGCTTGATAGAAGAAAACAATCCATGCATTATATTTTCAAGATCTTGTGCAAAAGACATTAAACCTTAGTAGAAATTGTGGCAAAGACATATCGTATATATACTAAGATCTTGTGTAAAAGACATTAAAGCAGAAATTGTGGCAAAGAAATAGTATCATGGAAATGCATTTCACACACAGATTGTGGAGAAATATTGGTTGAACGATTGTCACCCTATGAACTTGGCATCATCAAAAGAATTCAACGCTGATTTCTGTAATTCTCACGACAACACAAAAATTGCCATGAAAGCCAAGATCGTCATATGCGTTAAAAAAAAAACGTAGTAACCGTGGTACCGCAGTGGCTTTAGAAAATAATCCACCATTAAATTAGAGGTATCCATAAGTCTAAGTCAAATATTATAAAGTGCAGGACAAAGTCAAATATTTTTATCTCACAAAAGAATATAGACTTACTGTTCTGGTTTTCAGAGTGGTATAGGTACAAGAACATAGCGCTTAATCGTTTACTGTAAGTGCAAATTGATTGGTAAAAATATTAGTCCAATTAAACACACATGTATATAATTCAATCCAAGTTCTAGTACAGGGAAACTGTCATTTCTGCATTGGCATTGAGTTCGGTCATATGTCCTTCATCAGTCAGTGACGTGATGAAGCGCCGCGACATGCCACTATTTGTGTAAGATCACAAAACCTAAACAAAGCAACATAACGTTTGATAGGCTTTGAATAAACTTTTAATTTTTTGGGGTTTTTTTTTGTTAGAAATTGGTAGGAGTCAGGGAATGTAAATTTGGACAAAATCTCTATTTTTTTTGTTGTTTAAATTGTTTTTTTAATGCTAAATTTTTTTTAAGAAACTAGAATTATACAAATTTAACTACTAAAATTATACAAACTTAACCACTCAAATCTATAAATCCAACCATTTATTATAGAATTTCTTCAAAATCAATTAAAAAAAGTAAAAAAAACAAAAATAAAACATTTAGACGACTATTTTTTTAAAACCCTACGTCAAGGGATCGGACAATGACACCTTATTCGCTCGAGTATCACTTTTTTTTATGACCTTTTCCAACGGCTGCGTGAATGAATAATGAGTGTCATTCCATTTTTGGGGCAAAGTCACTTCAATGTATACCTGCAGCTTTCGAGAATGATGGAAACCAAAGGCCTAGTTGTACTCTACGTCAACCTCACTTCAAATCTGGAAACCGGAACTCCTCTGACCACTAGTGCAGGGATAGAGATGGAACTACGATGTCCTTCCCTTCTATTTCCTGGATTTATCGATCAATGTCCACTTAAATTCACACGTATCATTCTATTAATCTCTCCTGCAAACAAAAGAGGGAGACGTGAAGTTAATATTAACATTAACCAAAGATATTAGAAAAAACACGACACGTAAATGGTTATGTGGTCTGCCTCATGTAGCTCGTATAAATAAATGGCTACCGCCGGCCACGCTTCAGTGTAACATTATCAGCCCGTTTTTATTAAACGATTTGTTAAATTCGCTATTATTCCGTTGGGGCCAGCAATATGCAGCTTGATAAGCAGTATTGAATGCTGCGGCAAGTGGATTATAAATTGTTAGATCTAAGGCAATTTAGATTTGAGGCAATTTAGATTTGACGGTTTATAATCCACTTGCAATACTATTGTTTCAGATCTGATGGTCTATAATCCATCTGCCACAGCATTCAATACTGCGTAGCAAGCTGTATATTGGTCGCCGCCAACTGGTAACAAATATTAACGCAGATTTATACCACAGAGAAACGGAGGTCTGAAGTTCATGTTTATCTGAAATCTACTAAATTAGAGGACAGAATCCTCTGTAAAACAATCATAACAGGAACAGGGGCATTAACTTATTTTTACATGAAGTATCCAAGCAGATAGAAAACTATATCTAAGTTATTATAAACATGAAGTATCCAAGCAAAAGCAAACTAATCTGAGCTAGCTGAGTTACAAAAAGTTCTGGGAAAAATCACAGGTCCATCATTGTTGATGTGGGTCATCAACTTTTTCTCTAGACTAGCCGAGCTCTTATCAATATCATCCAAAGTGACGATGCAAGGTAAATTATCACCAAAGAAATTGGATAAAATAAAAGGGGAATGGGCAAATATAAGTTTGGCTTGCACTGGGTATATGAAGAGGAATTGGAGGAGCCACTTTTAATAGTCTTAGCAATACTATTTTTATAGCTATCATGGCTGACCGTATTCAAGCAGCCCATCCTGCCACAATATAAATCGTAGATAAAGGGCAATGACTGATTAGGAATATGTGGGTTATTGTAATAATAAGAAAACAGCAACGTGGGTGTCAAGAAGAAACAAGAGATTTGATGAGAAGCCCAGCTCTCAGAATCTATTAATGAATTGGGAGCAAGGTCCCGCTTCTCATTGGACAGATGACTCGGCTCTAAATAGTCTTGCTAGCTCGATGGGCGAGCTTTTAGAGCCCTGTCTTCAAGGTAAACAATGAAAACAAGAGAGTAGAGATCCATTTACACTCAGGGCTGATATGCACTCAGTGTCAATACTATGCCAAAAAGACCCTGTACCAACGCGTACACTCCTGTTGTAGCCATCTGGGAAGCACTAAGAAAGGGAGGCAACACATACACCACTTGGCAGAGTATAGAGGACACGATTAATATTTGCATGCACATATCCATCCACTTGTGGCTTGCTAATTTGGAAGACAGGATTAATATCTGCATGCACATATCCATCCACAGGGGGCAGCGGGCTTGCTCACTATGACACTATTTGCAGGGACTTGCACTGCACAATTTGTGTTCCACCAGTTTCCCTCAGTCCAAGCCCCATTGCCCCATTCCCCTGATAGCGAACCCCAATTACCACCAGTAATCAAGTCCCAATTTGTATAAATAGT
>ML827446.1:0-12123 GCA_009831015.1 Picea engelmannii | reverse complement strand
GGGCAGCCGTACAGTTGTATGGATTTCTGGTTCAGAAATCGAGGAGCAAAGCTACAGGAATGTCCAGATAAGTTTGTGTAAATATCTGAAGATGAATATGCTGTAAAAGAAATTTCTCAGAAGCTCATAAATAATACAAAGCCCTCTCTCACTGGTTTTCCCCTTGTGGGTTTTTCCAGGGTTGAAGTTAGACCGAAAATATTTGTGTCTATATTTTCTGAGTTTTGCATACTGCTGATATTTTATTTATGCATTGAAAACGATGTTCAGAATCCTCATGTTTCAGTTCTGAAGTTTATTTTCTATTAAGTTTTTATACGCTGAAACACCGTTGTTTCATATGCTGAAACACCACTGAGTATATGTTGAAACAGTGCTGAGTATATGCTGAAACAGTGTTGAGTACATGCTGAAACAGTGTTGAGTATATGCTGAAACAGTGCTGAGTATATGTTAAAACAGTGTGGAGTATATGTTGAAACAATGTTGAGTATATGCTGAAATAGTGTTGAGTATATGCTGAAACAGTGTTGAGTACATGTTGAAACAGTGCTGAGTATATGATGAAACAGTGCTGAGACATATGCTGAAACAATGCTGACATATGTTGAAACAGTGCTGAGTATATGCTGAAACAGTGTTGAGACATATGCTGAAATAGTGCTGAGACATATGCTGAGACATATGCTGAAACAATGCTGAGACATATGCTGAAACAGTGCTGAAACTGGAGTTTCGGCATTTAACTTTGGCTGAAAAATCAGAGTGACTGAAACTGGGTTGGGATCTGAAAATTCTAACATACATTCTCATGGAAAACCCAACTGGCAGGAATGGCATATGGAAGGAAACTTACACCCCAATCTTAGCCTTTGCTTCTCATGCACATTGAGAGTAGGTGTTCAAAAGCATTGTGACACAAATTGCCATGGATGGCCATCTAGCAATATTTTGCAATCATATCAAAATGTCATTCAACACTATATGCATATAACAAATTCGATCTATCAAACAATATCACACTTATTTAGAAGAAGGATGATTATATATGTAGCATCCTCCATAACATAAATCGTTGTATTTTGTATGCAGATGACTAAGGCTTTGTGGACATCAACTTTGTGAACGTGGTGCGGGGGCTTAAACCATGGTGTCCTCAGTTCCCAAGGCATCCATGCCAGTGTGCGCTGCTCATGGAGAACCCAGATCGTAGGTACGGCATGGTGTTCACATGAAATGCCTACTAAATCATATGCATTCTCATGGAAAACCCAACTGGCAGGAATGGCATATGGAAGGAAACTTACACCCCCACCTTAGCCTTTGCTTCTTTGGAACAAACGGTTCTCATGCACATTGATAGTAGGTGTTCAAAAGCATTGTGACACAAATTGCCATGGATGGCCATCTAGCAATATTTTGCAATCATCTCAAAATGTCATTCAACACTATATGCATATAACAAATTCGATCTATCACACGATATCACACTTATTTAGAAGAAGGATGATTATATATGTAGCATCCTCCATAACATAAATCATTGTATTTTGCATGCAGATGATTAAGGTTTGTGGACATCAACTTTGTGAACGTGGTGCGAGGGCTTAAACCATGGTGATCGAGGTTTACTCCACAGTGAGTACAAGGCCACCATTGACAAATGCAAGTGGAAAATCTGAGCTCTCATTGTAGACAACAACTATTAGGGTTTGAATTGCATGGCTAAGTGTTGGGATTAATGATGTCGAGACTAAAACTGATGGACCTTTTGGGAAGATGAGAAATCGTGTTGAGCTTGCCCATGGTGCTAACAACGGGTTGGATATTGCCTCCAGAGTTTTGGAGCGAGTTACGGATATTACTGGCTCCCTGCCAAAATGGAAGTAATATTCATTAAGGTCTTACCATCTTGCGAGAGAAACATGAGTGAAGACCAAGCACGCACTCAACAAATATTTTACGTGTTCTCTTGGCTTTTCCAAGATGATAAGAATTTTTAATTTGATGGAACCATAGAGATCACTGGTTAATTTGACAAAGGATGAATACGACCGCATGCAAGTAAGAATTCTAAGAATTCTTTGAGACAATAGGAATTCGAACTAAGGGTTTTGGTCACCAGGCTGGTTAATTGGACCTTCCTCTTCTGCACATTTGATGAATTTTCTCCATGGTAATCACATTGCTAAGCTAGTTTATTTGACATGTGAAAAAACAAAAAACAATGCATGTTGCTAACTAGGACAGATTTGATGCAATCCAATTCCATATTAAAGAAGAGAATTGTAAAGCGATATTTTGCCTAGTAATTATAGATTCTTTGATAGGTGTTCATCTTTAGCATTGTAACGAAGCATTTACTCCTCTATTTCTCTCCTTAAGCGCTGAGCTTTCACTCCCTATTCGTACTCGAAATGCCCGAGATGAGGACTTTTCAGGAAGTACCGACCTTACTACTGTAACGAAGTAGAAGATTTCCTGAAAGAGTTCACATTGTCTGGGCGGTTTGACACCTTAAGCATGGGGTTGTCTTTATTCTTGATTCTCTTTCTCAGCCTTAACCAATGAGCTACCGTAGAGTGTAGGTCCACAACCAAACCTTGATTGGAGTTCCATGCACTAAGAAAATATGTGTTTGATTGTATTGGAAGAGAGTTGCCTACAAGCCAGGAGGAAATGGAGGATACCACGTGTTGGAATAATGTAGAAATTAGTATCTACGTAAATAAGTGGTTGTGGGTTGTTGTGTGCCTGTCCAATTTAGGGTTTGCTGGTGGTTTCAGATCCACCTTTGTAGGAGGTCAGTTCAAGGTTGCTTGTGTTATATATATGTAATTAATTTACATTAATTAAGACAGATTATGTGAGCGTAGACTCATTGGTGATGTGCCCTTGTGGCCTCACTGTTATTGAGATTAATTGATCTCTGTTCTGTAATTTGGTATCAGAGCCTGGTCAGAGGATGAGTAAAGGAGTTTGGTGTAGGAGCTCCATCGTGGATATTTCTCCTGCGTGGAGGGAGCCAATCGTTGCGGTTGGAGCTGGAAGGATTCGTTGCTGCCCGATTTAGTGAGAGAGGCCATCTGTGTGCTCGTGCGTGTTGTGCGCGTTGAAGGAGCTGTGTGAATGTGGTTGCAGAATCTGTATTGATGTGTGTTGTTCATTGTGTGTGAGGGTGCCTGAAAACAAGTCACACACAGGTGTAATCGCTGTGCAGAGAGCCATTTTTTTGTTTTCTGGAGAGCGTTTGGTGAGACATCGTTGTAGGGCATGAGCCAGAGAGAGCACAAGCTGTGTCTGCGTGGAGGTGGAGGAGATTGTTGTGTGCAGGAGATAGCTGTGTGGGAGGACGTGACTGCAGAAGATAGCTATTATTGATTTTAATTTGGTATGAGGTCTGAATTAGTTGTTCGTTGATCTAGAACGCGTATAGGAGCTGAGTTGTGCTTGCTTCCTCATCTCCCATGCTGGAGTTGTTCACTGGTAAAAGGGTGCTTACAGGAGCTGGAGCTATTAGCTGATCCCTCCATTCGAATTGATATCTGCATTACCTGGTTCACACCTGCTGCGTGCGATTTTTGGAGCTGCGTGTTGGAGCAGTTGTGTATTGACGCGTGAGGAACCGTGGAGCCGTCGACTGGAAGGAGCCATCGATTGGAAGAAGTTGTCATTGCTGCTATGGAAGAAGACGTGAAGTTGTTGTGATCTGTTAAACTTGTTAGCCGATTGGAGGAGAACCACACAACTATGTTGTCGATTGATCTGTTGCAAACATGAAGCGTTTGATTGTTGCAGACGTGAGGATGCCATTGAAAGGAGTTGCGTGTGGTCACTGATTTCTGGTGGATGTGAGCGTCATTCTCTTCTCTTGCTGAAGCACAAACTGCAAATGCAGATCTAACTCAGGAATTGTGATCTGTTCGTGGACAACTAGTTTCTGAACAGTCAAGGTGCTTCAGACTAGAGGTAGATGTTGCAGAACTATGGCAGAAAATGCAATAGATGGAAGCCTTACTGATCGTTTTCTAAATCTCTGGGCTCCTTGACTCGCATGAAATATCTATAAGTAATCGCTTGTCCGCCATTGATGTTTTTTGAGGAATAAATTTCCGCCCGAGGATTCGAATTTGAATTTCTGCTGGATCGATGTTGCAAGTCGTTCAGAATAAAAAAGTTATCGGGTGAAATTCCAAACTTTGGAATAGATAATTTATGGGGTGATTATTATCTGTTTGATTTGATAGCTTGGAGAACTAAGGCTGGTAAGTCTCATCTAGTTTAGTTTGAACCAAAGATTAACATGAGCAAAGGAGCCCACGTTGCATGGTTGGAACCCGTGGGAACCCGTGTGGAGGATAGTCGAGGGCCGTGTTGTGATAGTTGTTGAGAAGAAAATTTGAGTCGATTGTGAAGGTAGTGCACAAAAGAGGATCATTCCATTGTTGATCCCGGTGCAGGAGAGGGATTGTGTGTGCATCGAATTCCTTAAAGAAGAGATGCCACTATGGAAGTGGAACTCTGTGTAGGTGAACGACAAGAGTGAAGTTGTCATGGGTCAACAAAGGAGAATTAAACAGCTCCGGAGAGAGCCGAAACACATGTGGAGGAAGAATCAGCAAGAGGAAATATATTTTGCAGGTAAATATAAAGTGTCTTCAGCAGTAGCAGAGGAACACATACCTAATGGAGACCAGGATCAAATTGCGGATCTGGAGCAGATTGTTGAAGATGAAGAAATCAATGCAATATTGAAAAGGTTAATGCCAGTTTTACCATCATTTTCAGGAAACAATTTTGATCTTTGGAAAATGAAAACGGAAGGTTTACTTGGATCAGTAGATTTATGGGAACTTGTTCAAAATGGTTATGAAGATCCTACTGAGAAGAGAAGAGATAAATTAACATTATATGTTGTTAGTTCAGCATTGAATAATGGCATCCTGTCTGCTCTGTTATATGAATTTGGTGAAATAGAGAATGCAAAAATGTTTTGGGATAATCTAGAGATGAAGTTTAGTGTGAGGGGGAGCAAGATAGCTAAAGACGAAATTAATCACGTCACTACTATTGAAAATGGTGAGTGTATTGACAGTCTTATAACTGAAATAAAGACTGGAAATGATTGCATTGAAATTGCAATGATTGATGATGAAAGTGTGTATGTAGCTGATTGTGATAATGAGAATGAAAACCTTATGGAGGTAGATCTCTTTGAAGGAGAGACATATGAAGTCAGATTTGATGAAGACAATTCATCTAATGAAGAGTGGTCAAAATTGATGCATGAGAAAAATCTTATTGATGAGTTGTTGTTTGGTGAGAAGAATGGTCCACTTGCATACACAAATCAAGTGGAAGACAATTTTATTGTTGCAGAGAAGGAAGAGAAGGAAGATGAACAGGAGAGAAATTAGAAATCTCTCTTAGAAGAACAAAATGAAAATAACAAAAATTGTTTTGATACTCTAATGAATGTTTTTAAGTGTGCAGGATTTGCTAAGGAAGAATGTGATGTGAATCACTTAGGTGAAGTGCCACATAAGTTTGATGAAGAATTAGAATTTATTGAGGAATGGCTTCAAAATCCATATTATGATGAATGCAAAGAAACATTAGATTATGATGAGGATTGTATGGACACTGAATAAGAAGAAGACTGCATTACAGATATAGAAATTGAGTCAGTTTTTATAAAGTGGAGTCCTGAAGAAATAAAGTATTACTATGAGCTAATGTTGCAAGAGTCCGTTGAGCAGGACATTGTTGATTGTATCCAGAAATGGGAGCAACATATTTATGTAGAGTTGGAAGCATTTGCGAACATTAAAGACAAATGTTCTCAGGACAAAGAAAATGAAAAAGTGTTGAGGACAAAGAACAATAATCAGAAATCAAATTTCAAAATGCCGAGGAACAAAGCAAAAAGGGCTATGAAGCAGAACAAAGTCAAGATGAAACATATATGGAGTAGCAAGCCAAGGAAGAAGCTCCATCTACATCACTATCTAAGATCAAGAAAGGTTAAGATGAAATTGTTAATTTGTAAGCTTAGCTGAGACTGAGACCAGCAAGCATGTTATGTTCTGCTCTGTTATGTTTGGTAGAAAATCCATTTCTCCATTAAATAGTGATATAGATGGAGCTTCTTCCTTGGCTTTCTACGCCATATATGTTTCATCTTGACTATGTTCTGCTTCATAGCCCTTTTTACTTTGTTCCTCCGCATTTTGGAATTTGACTTTTGATTATTGTTCTTTGTCCTCAACACTTCTGCATTTTCTTTGTCYTGAGAACATTTGTCTTTAATGTTCGCAAATGMTTCCAACTCCACATAAATATGTTKCTCCCATTTCTGRATACAATCARCAMTGTYYTGCTCAASGGACTCTTGCAACATTAGCTCATAGTAGTACTTTATTTCTTCAGGACTCCACTTTMTAAWAAYTGRCTCAATTTCTATATCTGTAATGCAGTCTTYTTCTTCTKCAATGTCCATACAGTCCTCATCATAATCTAATGTTTCTTTGCATTCATCATAATATGGCTTTTGAAGCCATTCCTCAATAAATTCTAATTCTTCATCAAACTTATGTGGCACTTCACCTAAGTGCTTCACATCACATTCTTCCTTAGCAAATCCTGCACACTTAAAAACATTCATTAGAGTATCAAATTTTTTTTGCTATTTTCATTTTGTTCTTCTAAGAGAGCTTTCTGATTTCTCTCCTGTTCATCTTCCTTCTCTTCCTTCTCTGCAACAATAAAATTGTCTTCCACTTGATTTGTGTATGCAAGTGGACCATTCTTCTCACCAAACAACAACTCATCAATAAGATGTTTCTCATGCATCAATTTTGACCACTCTTCATTAGATGAATTGTCTTCATCAAATCTGACTTCATATGTCTCTCCTTCAAAGATATCTACCTCCACAAGGTTTTCATTCTCATTATCACAATCAGCTACATACACACTTTCATCATCAATCATTGCGATTTCAATGCAATCATTTCCAGTCTTTATTTCAGTTATAAGACTGTCAATACACTCACCATTTTCAATAGCAGTGACGTGATTAATTTCATCTTTAGCTATCTTGCTCCCCCTCACACTAAACTTCATCTCTAGATTATCCCAAAACATTTTTGCATTCTCTATTTCACCAAATTCATATAATAGAGCAGACAGGATGCCATTATTCAATGCTGAACTAACAACACATAATGTTAATTTATCTCTTCTCTTCTCAGTAGGATCTTCATAACCATTTTGAACAAGTTCCCATAAATCTACTGATCCAAGTAAACCTTCCATTTTCATTTTCCAAAGATCAAAATTGTTTCCTGAAAATGATGGTAAAACTGGCATTAACCTTTTCAATATTGCATTGATTTCTTCATCTTCATCAATCTGCTCCAGATCCGCAATCTGATCCTGGTCTCCATCAGGTATGTGTTCCTCTGCTACTGCTGAAGACACTTTATATTTACCTACAAAATATATTTCCTCTTGTTGATTCTTCCTCCACATGTGTTTCGGCTCTCTTCGGAGCTGTTTAATTCTCCTTTGCTGACCCATGACAACTTCACTCTTGTCGTTCACCTACACATAGTTCCACTTCCATAGTGGCAGCTCTTCTTTAAGGAATTCGATGCACACATAATCCCTCTCCTGCACCGGGATCAACAATGGAATGATCCTCTTTTTTGCACTACCTTCACAATCGACTCAAATTTTCTTCTCAACAACTATCACAACACGGCCCTCAACTATCCTCCACACGGCTTCCCACGGGTTCCAACCAGGCAACGCGGGCTCCTTTGCTCATGTTAATCTTCGGTTCAAACTAAACTAGATGAGACTTACCAGCCTTAGTTCTCCAAGCTATCAAATCAAACAGATAATAATCACCCCATAAATTATCTATTCCGAAGTTTGGAATTTCACTCGATAACTTTTTTATTCTGAACGACTTGCAACATCGATCCAGCAGAAATTCAAATTCGAATCCTCGGGCAACAATTTATTCCTCAAAAAACATCAATGGCGGACAAGCGATTACTTATAGATATTGCATGCGAGTCAAGGAGCCCAGAGATTCAGAAACCAATCAGTAAGGCTTCCATCTGTTGCATTTTCTGTCGTAGTTCTGCAACATCTACCTCTAGTTTGAAGCACCTTGACTGTTCAGAAACTAGTTGTCCACAAACAGATCACAATTCCTGAGTTAGATCTACATTTGCAGTTTGTGCTTCAGCAAGAGAAGAGAATGGCACTCACATCCACGAGAAATCAGTGACCACACGCAACTCCTTTCAATGGCAGCCTCACGTCTGCAACAATCAAATGCTTCATGTTTGCAATAGATCAATCAAAAGCATAGTTGTGTGTTTCTCCTCCAATCGACTAACAGGTTTAACATATCACAACAACTTCACATCTTCTTCCATAGCAGCAATGGCAGCTTCTTCCAATCGATGGCTCCTTCCAGTCGACGGCTCCACGGTTCCTCACGCGTCAATACACAACTGCTCCAACACGCAGCTCCACAAATCGCACGCAGCAGGTGTAAACCAGGTAATGCAGATATCAATTCAAATGGAGGGATCAACTAATAGCTCCAGCTCCTGTAAGCACCCTTTTACCAGTGAACAACTCCAGCACGGGAGATGAGGAAGCAAGCACAACTCAGCTCCTATACGCGTTCCAGATCAGTGAACAACTAATTCAAACCTCATACCAAATTAAAATCAATAATAACTATCTTTTGCAGTCACGTCCTCCCACACAACTATCTCTTGCACACAACAATCTCCTTCGCCTCCACGCAGACACAGCTTGCGCTCTCTCTGGCTCACTCCCTACAACGGTGTCTCACCAAACGCTCTCCCGAAAACGGAAAAATGGCTCTCTGCACAGCGATTACACCTGTGTGTGACTTGTTTTCAGGCACCCTCACACACAACAAACAACACGCATCAATACAGATTTTGCAACCACATTCACACAACTCCTTCAACGCGCACAACACGCACGAGCACACAGATGGCCTCTCTCACTAAATCAGGCAGCAACGACTCCTTCCAGCTCCAACAGCAACGATTGGCTCCCTCCACGTAGGAGAAATCTCCACGATGGAGCTCCTACACCAAACTCCTTTACTCAGCCTCTGATACCAAATTACAAAATAGAGATCAGTTAATCTCAATAACAGTGAGGCCACAAGGGCATATCACCAGTGAGTCTACGCTCACATAATCTGTCTTAATTAATGTAAATTAATTACATATATATAACACAAGCAACCTTGAACTGACCTCCTACAAAGGTGGATCTGAAACCACCAGCAAACCCTAAATTGGACATGCACACAACAACCCACAACCACTTAGTTACGTAGATACTAATTTCTACATTATTCCAACACGTGGTATCCTCCATTTCCTCCTGGCTTGTAGGCAACTCTCTTCCAATACAATCAAACACATATTTTCTTAGTGCATGGAACTCCAAGCAAGGTTTGGTTGTGGACCTACACTCTACAGTAGCTCATTGGTTAAGGCCGAGAAAGAGAATCGAGAATAAAGACAACCCCATGCTTAAGGTGTCAAACCACCCAGACAATGTGAACTCTTTCAGGAAATCTTCTACTTCATTACAGTAGTAAGGTCGGTACTTCCTGAAAAGTCCTCATCTCGGGCATTTCGAGTACGAATAGGGAGTGAAAGCTCAGCGCTTAAGGTGAGAAATAGAGGAGTAAATGCTTCGTTACAATGCTAAAGATGAACACCTATCAAAGAATCTATAATTACCAGGCAACATATCGCTTTACAATTCTCTTCTTTAATATGGAATTGGATTGCATCAAATCTGTCCTAGTTAGCAACATGCATTGTTTTTTGTTTTTTCACATGTCAAATAAACTAGCTTAGCAATGTGATTACCATGGAGAAAATTCATCAAATGTGCAGAAGAGGAAGGTCCAATTAACCAGCCTGGTGACCAAAACCCTTAGTTCGAATTCCTATTGTCTCAAAGAATTCTTAGAATTCTTACTTGCATGCGGTCGTATTCATCCTTTGTCAAATTAACCAGTGATCTCTATGGTTCCATCAAATTAAAAATTCTTATCATCTTGGAAAAGCCAAGAGAACACGTAAAATATTTGTTGAGTGCGTGCTTGGTCTTCACTCATGTTTCTCTCGCAAGATGGTAAGACCTTAATGAATATTACTTCCATTTTGGCAGGGAGCCAGTAATATCCGTAACTCGCTCCAAAACTCTGGAGGCAATATCCAACCCGTTGTTAGCACCATGGGCAAGCTCAACACGATTTCTCATCTTCCCAAAAGGTCCATCAGTTTTAGTCTCGACATCATTAATCCCAACACTTAGCCATGCAATTCAAACCCTAATAGTTGTTGTCTACAATGAGAGCTCAGATTTTCCACTTGCATTTGTCAATGGTGGCCTTGTACTCACTGTGGAGTAAACCTCGATCACCATGGTTTAAGCCCTCGCACCACGTTCACAAAGTTGATGTCCACAAACCTTAATCATCTGCATGCAAAATACAATGATTTATGTTATGGAGGATGCTACATATATAATCATCCTTCTTCTAAATAAGTGTGATATCGTGTGATAGATCGAATTTGTTATATGCATATAGTGTTGAATGACATTTTGAGATGATTGCAAAATATTGCTAGATGGCCATCCATGGCAATTTGTGTCACAATGCTTTTGAACACCTACTATCAATGTGCATGAGAACCGTTTGTTCCAAAGAAGCAAAGGCTAAGGTGGGGGTGTAAGTTTCCTTCCATATGCCATTCCTGCCAGTTGGGTTTTCCATGAGAATGCATATGATTTAGTAGGCATTTCATGTGAACACCATGCCGTACCTACGATCTGGGTTCTCCATGAGCAGCGCACACTGGCATGGATGCCTTGGGAACTGAGGACACCATGGTTTAAGCCCCCGCACCACGTTCACAAAGTTGATGTCCACAAAGCCTTAGTCATCTGCATACAAAATACAACGATTTATGTTATGGAGGATGCTACATATATAATCATCCTTCTTCTAAATAAGTGTGATATTGTTTGATAGATCGAATTTGTTATATGCATATAGTGTTGAATGACATTTTGATATGATTGCAAAATATTGCTAGATGGCCATCCATGGCAATTTGTGTCACAATGCTTTTGAACACCTACTCTCAATGTGCATGAGAAGCAAAGGCTAAGATTGGGGTGTAAGTTTCCTTCCATATGCCATTCCTGCCAGTTGGGTTTTCCATGAGAATGTATGTTAGAATTTTCAGATCCCAACCCAGTTTCAGTCACTCTGATTTTTCAGCCAAAGTTAAATGCCGAAACTCCAGTTTCAGCACTGTTTCAGCATATGTCTCAGCATTGTTTCAGCATATGTCTCAGCATATGTCTCAGCACTATTTCAGCATATGTCTCAACACTGTTTCAGCATATACTCAGCACTGTTTCAACATATGTCAGCATTGTTTCAGCATATGTCTCAGCACTGTTTCATCATATACTCAGCACTGTTTCAACATGTACTCAACACTGTTTCAGCATATACTCAACACTATTTCAGCATATACTCAACATTGTTTCAACATATACTCCACACTGTTTTAACATATACTCAGCACTGTTTCAGCATATACTCAACACTGTTTCAGCATGTACTCAACACTGTTTCAGCATATACTCAGCACTGTTTCAACATATACTCAGTGGTGTTTCAGCATATGAAACAACGGTGTTTCAGCGTATAAAAACTTAATAGAAAATAAACTTCAGAACTGAAACATGAGGATTCTGAACATCGTTTTCAATGCATAAATAAAATATCAGCAGTATGCAAAACTCAGAAAATATAGACACAAATATTTTCGGTCTAACTTCAACCCTGGAAAAACCCACAAGGGGAAAACCAGTGAGAGAGGGCTTTGTATTATTTATGAGCTTCTGAGAAATTTCTTTTACAGCATATTCATCTTCAGATATTTACACAAACTTATCTGGACATTCCTGTAGCTTTGCTCCTCGATTTCTGAACCAGAAATCCATACAACTGTACGGCTGCCC